>JAOXYD010000002.1:5514963-5530933 GCA_028565735.1 Pinacopodium congolense
TTGATTTCGTGAAGGACTTTAATCAGACATTAAACCTGTTTTTAAACTCAAATAAATCATCAATCATCTAATCCATAACTCATTTACACATTTGGTAATTTTAAGAATTTTTTAGAAGTAATTAAAATTCGTTTTTAAAGTGTTTAAGCCAAAATAGCCAATTTTTAGGTTTTTCCAATTTTTAATCAATTTCACTAAAATTTACCTAAATAATTGTAATCGAATCAACCTGGTAATTAAGTAACTAAGTCCTCATAGATTTGACGCTTGGAGTCTGAAATAATACTCCACTTTATTACTTTTGCAATAGGTGCACTTTCCTTAAAAGTCCGTTAGTTTCAATTTAAATCATTTCAAAACACCCGTCATTTTTAAAGTCACCTAACCAATGCAACATATGCAAAGTTGCCTTATTATTGAATAAAAAAGGAATCAGAGTAGGGATAGAAGTATGAAAGTTGTGAAGAAAATCTGAAATCCATTGAAGTTCATAGACCATGAAAGCCATACTTCTATACTCAACTTTAGTCGACGAGTGAGAGATAGTCAACTAGTTCTTGGTTTTCCATGAAACCAAAGAAGACCTAAGAAAAATACAATAGTCGATCAAGGAACGATGAGTATCACGATAGGAAGCCTAGTTGGAGCCATAAAAAACAAATAAATGCAAATCATTATTAAATGGGAAAAATAATCCTTTAAAGGGATAACCTTTAAGATACTTCAAAAGATGGAGGACAGTGTCCCAATGATGTTGACAAGTACATTGGACAAATTGGTTGACCCATTGGATGCCAAAAGAAATGTTTGGTTGAGCAAATCCTAAATAGAGGAGATGACTAATGAGTCATCTGTAAGACTTTAGATTAGGCAATAAAGGACCTGCATCCTCAATAAGTTTAATACTAGGAGAAAAGGGTGTAGAAGAAGATTTAGCATGAAGCAAATTAGCATAAGCAAGAATGTCTAAAACATATTTATGCTAATGAAATATAGTATCGGAAGGGGAGGGGGCAATTTCAAGCCCTAGAAAGTACTTAACAGGACCAATGCCTTTAA
This sequence comes from Pinacopodium congolense, assembly GCA_028565735.1. NCBI lineage: Eukaryota > Viridiplantae > Streptophyta > Magnoliopsida > Malpighiales > Erythroxylaceae > Pinacopodium > Pinacopodium congolense. Next base: position 5,516,023 of record JAOXYD010000002.1, read on the forward strand.
CAGTTAAATTATCATGTAAAAAAATTTAACTATGGAAAGATCATCATTAAACAAACCAGTGAGAAGCATATCATCGACATACACCAAAAGATTCATGTAAGAGGTACCGAAAGGCTTAATGAATGAGTAATGGTCATGAGGAGATTGAAAAAAATTATAAGATTGCAATTGAGTAGTAAACTACAACTTCCACTCTTTGGAGGCTTGCTTTAAACCATAAAGGGAGTGCTTCAATTTGCATACCTAACCAGGAGCAACCTTAGTATTCCCATCTAGAGGATTCATGTACACCTTTTCATCTAAGTAGCAACGCAAAATGCATTATTAATGTTAAGTTGATAAACAGGCCAAGCATAAGATGAAGCAATCATCAACAACAGACACACGGTAACTAGTTTGGCAACAGAGGAAAAACTTTGATGATAATCACACCCTTTATTTGGTTATAATCCTTTAGCAACCAATCAGGCCTTATACCTATCATCAAGGCCATCTAGTGTAAGTTTAACCTTGTAAACCTAATGAGGACCAATTACCTTCTTATTAGAAAGTAAAGAAGTAAGCTTCTAGTTGTGATTCCACTCAAGAGCAAACAACTTTTGCTGTATAATAGTAATCCAGTTCAGATTATCCTTAGCCTAAGCATAAGAATGAGGCTCTTGAACAAGAGATAAATTGGCTAGAAAAGATAAAAGAGGTGGATGAATGTGGTTAAGAAGATGAGTTTGACTCTCAATAGAGAGATAAAAAGAATCATGAATAGAAAATTAAGAGCAGAAATAAAAGTAGTAAATCTGCAAAATGACACATAAAGTCCTACAACCATGATGGTTTATGGATAGTGTGAATAATGCATCTCAAAGGAGGAGGACAAGAAGAATGTGGCAACTGAGGACTAGAAATAGGAGAAGAAACAACATGTTCAAAAATTGGGATAGCAATAGAAGGGAAAGATTAAGGAGAACTAGATATACCAAAATCACGTACTTTTAGTAATAGAACATCTGAATTAGAAGGAGAAATAGAATTGAAAGGTAAATGAGATCTATGGAACACCACATTTTGCGAAATCAAGACCTAGTATTAATCAATATCCTACAACTTAAAATCCTTTTAGCTAGAGTTGTATCCATTAAAAACACAATGAAAAGCATGCTTCTTAAGTTTTTCTTTATGAGGAGATGTATTAGTAGCATAACATAAACAACTGAATGTTGTTTAAAGCTCATAAAATGGGGGCTTACCATATAACACTTCATAAGGTGATCTCCATTATAAAACAGGAGTTGGAAGATGATTTATGATGTATGTAGCTATCAATATTGAATCCTCCCAAAACTTGTGAGGTAAAGATGATTGAAACAATAATGTTTTAGTAATTTGTAAGAGGTGCTTGTGCTTACGTTCCACTACACCATTATGCTATGGAGTGTAAACACAAGATTATTGATGAATGATCCACAGTTGAGCAAATAATGTCTGACAAATGCTATTAAAAAACTAAGTCCCATGATCTGATCGAAAAGCTTTGAGAGATGTATGAAATCGAGTGATATTTATATTACAAAAGTCATGTAAAATTATAGGAACTTGGGATTTATGATGCAACAAATATGTCTAAGTAGTCCTGCTATAATCATCCACCAAAGTTAGCATAAAATGGCCCCAAAATATAGTATATTGGCAATAAGGTCTCCAAATGTCTATGTGTAACAACTAAAAAATCTGAGTTAATCTAATTTTTCTAGAAGAAAAAGGAAGACGTTGTTGCTTAGCTAATGGACAAACATCATAACATTCAGAAAAATCATCAATTGGATGTTGTATAGTAGGAATATGTCGCAATACATGGATAAAGGAATGTCCAAGTCTTTAATGCTAGAGAAAAGAACTAGCAATAGCATTTGCACAATCATCTATTTTTATAGTAGCAGTAAGTAAAGATGAAATGAACTGAATACATTTGTATAAACTCTGCAGTAAATGATTGTTTGTTCAAAACATATAGCCCTTTCGCAACTTTGCTAACATCCAAGATTTCACTAGCCTTTAGGTCTTGTAGAATATAGCATGAGGGATGCAATTGAAACTTAATCCATGTTGTGCTATATAGTTTACTGATAGACAGTAAATTGAGCTTAAAAGAAAGGATATGTAAGGCCTTTGTAAGTGTGAGATAAGGATTGAGCTTGACATCACTAATGTGATGAACCAATTTCATTATATAGTTAGGTAAATATATAAGAGTAGCTCTATCTTGTTTTGCTAGCTTAGATAACAAATCAAAATAAATGAACATGTGATTAGAGGCTCTGGAATCCACTATCTAGGAATCTTTATCTAATAAATCAATACAAGTCAAAGTAACATGCAAGGCTTGAGTAACAAACCTAACTGTAAAAGCTTCTAAATGTGCAAAATTCATCATCATAGGATCTAATAGATCTTTTCCTTTCATCAACTTCTGATAACATTGAATTATCTTAAGTTTTTATATGCATTTTAAGGAGAATTCATCCATATGTCATGCTTAATTGCTCAAATTGTGTTTTTTTAGCTTAAATGTAGGTTTATTCTTTAAGACACAAGTTATGAAAAAAGGGGACAAGTTAGGAGCAAAAATGGAGTAAAGGCGCATGGAGATACAACTGCTAGATGACTAGAAGACCGATCGATCGAATGGCTCATGTCGGTCGACTGATGCTTTATTTTTGGTTGATTACAGGGCTCAAGTCGGTCAACCGATTCCTATGTTTCAATTAGTTGTTGCCTCTAATTGTTCGACCGGTATCATGCTACCAGTAAAAAAAAAGGGGACAGAAGTGTCTTTCACTTGTCTTAACCCTAAGAGAGCATATAAAAGGGACGAGAGAATGTAGAAACAAGAGCAGTTGCTCACTCTATTCTTTGGCCTCCATTGTTTTTTGTGTTTCTCTTTAGTTTTTCCTTAGGTTTTCATGTTTTCTTTTCTTGTTATCATTTTATTCCTTTAGATTTCATGTTTTAGGCATTATTCATTGCTCAAACACCTTGTTATTAGTTCATTTATGCTTTCCTTGTATCATTGTTCCTGTTTTTCTTATTGTATTTGTGTTTTTGTTGTGTTCTTATGTCATTTCTTTATATGAACCTTGAAGTTTTAGTAATAGATCGTTTTGTTTATGTTTCTAGTAGCTTTCCTTTTTATTTTCAGCCCTTTTATTTGTTATTTTCGCATGTTTATTATTCACTTATTTTTAGTTTTGGTTAATTTCATTATGTTATCTTAGTTTTCTTGCAGATTGGAAGATATTAATGGGATAATGGCTTTGTAGTTGTGGGAATTGACTTAAAATCAATTGGGTATTACGTTTTAGGTCTAGGTTAAGTTGGAATTCTAATTTAATGACATGAGATAGGGATTAGTGCATATGACTGACCAACCTAGGTATAATTTTGAGTTCAATTGCTAGGTATAAGCTTATGATATGTGATCGTCTATAGCCAATACCATAAGCGGCGATAGGCTAGTTGAATTTGTCAGTAAAGTTAATCAATCTAGTCTAGGATTTCAATTCTATGAGTTACATAATCTGTGCTTGCAAGATTATAGATTAGGTTAATCATTCCATAATTTGTTAATGCTGCTACACCATTAAATCTAGAGAGCTTATTCTAGGGTGTGGCATAGTTAGGGATATTTTTAAAGTTTGTTAGATGTATCTAAGATCGGAGGATCTTAGGATTTAAAAGAACTTACTTGTGTCTATAGGCTACCATCTTAGACTAATCATAATCTATATATTTCAATGATCAATTATAGGTCACGAACCCTAGAAATATCTTATGCCCAACCTTATATTTTTGTTATTTGTTTCCTGTCTTCTACTTTTTGTTTTGTTATTTGTCTTTCTATTTGGTTTTAGTGTTTCGCATTAAGGGGTTTTCTTTTCTTTTTATTTTCTTTTAGCGCATCCTTAAGAATAATGTATAAGCACAACCATCTCCCTATGGGATTAACCTTGACTTATCTTACTATATAGGTAGTTAGGTTAGTTAGGTAACTTTTATTATTTGGTAGTTTGCAACGGACTTATCAAATTTTTGGTGCTGTAGTCGGGGAGTTAACGCTTGTGTTTTAGCTATTTCCTATATTGTCTTTATTTTGGGTTTTTGATGTTCGTGGTCATCTTGTCTTCTATTTGTTTTAGTTTGCAACTTTTTCTGATTCTGCAATCTTTTATGGTGATGGCTCATTATCGAGATGCTTTTAGTTTTGATTTTTCATATTATCTTTACCATGATAATAAGGTTGAGTCTTTTGCTACTTCCATGCTAGAGCATTAACTGGCAAACCTTACATCTTTAGTGGTGTAAGATAAGGTGGATTGAGATGAAGCTAAGGTATGTAATGTTTGCTCCTTTCCGGGTTATTCTACTTGTATATGTCCTGTTTTATAGGATGCCCAATAGTATATGTTTGATTTTCCACTGTGTTATTACCAAGACCATCTACACTTCCAGCTCATGCATCTACCTCCACCTCTACTATTGCCACCACATGCTAATGGTATTTTCTTAGAGGAAATCATAACGAGTTTGATAACAAGCACTCTTCAATTCTAGTAGGAAACAAGGACTAGGGTTAAAGAACTTAGAAGATTAAGTAAGCCAGTTGGTTGAGGTAATTGGGAGCCTAGAAGCCCAAGCCTCTTTAAGCATTCTCAACCAATCAGATGGAGAACAAAGGGAGGAGGTGTGTTAAGATTCATTTGAGTGTGGAGACTAATGGGAGGAGGACCTAAGAGTCGAAGAGGAAGAGCAAGAGTAGCCAGGTGAGGAAGAGGCACTTGCTTGAGAAATTAAGGAGGATACACAACCTCTTAAGATAAGTGATACATTTTTTGTTATTACTAACTTAGTTTTGCTTCCTTTTCCTAGTAGTTTGCAGATAAAAGAAGAAGAAGAAGTGAAGAAGAAAGAAGAAGAGTCGCAAGGTGCTTACTTGATGAATGAGTTGTGTACGAGCAAATTGAAGGTCGAAGGTGATGAGCAGGATCAAAAAATCTCCAATACCACTACTTACATCATTAGAGAGACCATCTTAAAAGAAGGGTGATGTTCATAAAGGAGAGTGGACATTAGAGTATAACGAAGAAGTAGTTTAGTTCTACTTTCATAAAGATTGGGGCATCGTGCTGATTCTGAGAATGTTTGGAGAGAAGCTGCTTCAGACTCATTTATGAGTTTGAGCATGTTTCTTGTCAGTATTAAACATCCATTTGATAATGAATGATGTACATAGCAAGGGTCAAGTTTATGACCTTAACTAAGTGCTTGTTAAGAGGCAACTTAAACTTTCCTTTCAGTTTTTAGGTATTTTTTAATTAAAGAAGTCTTTAGTTACTTTTATTAAGTTCTTTTGTGTTTTATTTTGTAGGAACCTAAAAGTAGGATTGAAAGCAAGTGCCTATCTCTCTCAAGGACTTCATAGTTTCACCTTATTAGGGGAGTGATCTTGTTCCATACCTCTGTGTATTTGCATTGATTTTAGGAAATTAAGGATAATGTATAATTTAAATATGGGGGTGGGGTAAGTTTAAAATTTTTACGTACTTGAGTTATTGTAAGTTTGATGTGTAGCTTAAAATGATTTTGATCGTTAGTTAATAGTTAATTGTGATACTTGAAGGAAATTGATGCTTTTAATTTAAGGATATTTGCTCAGCTCTTGAAATGATGCTATCTTTTTTTTGTTTTTCCTTTTCTTTTGAGTTTTTTGTAAGTGTTTAGTGACTCGTTTGTATAACATTTAATATTTAAGTCCATTTGGTATAATTTTTCATATGAATGTGAAATGAGATGTTTAAAATAAAGTGTCAAAAAAAGAAAAAAAGAAAAAAAAAGAAAGGAAAAGAGAGAAAAGAGAAAAAGAAAGAAAAATAAAAAGAAGAAAAGAAGAAGAATAAGAATAAGAAAATAAAAAAATTGTTCTAATTGTTGTGTTGTTGAAAGTTTCTTTGTTTTTTTTGTATTGATGTGTGTATTAAACAATTCTCACTCCGCTATCTTCAACCCAATGTAATGTTGAAGTTAAGAGTAGTGATATTAGACATTTAAGATGGGTAATCTAACCTAGTAACCGGGGATATTTATGATAAGTGTTCACTTTCACATGAAATATTTAGATGAACTCTTAAGCAAGCATTATTCAAATCTCAAATTGTATCGTTTTCTCAATTATATTTAGTCTTTTTATGCATCCTTGATTAATTTATGTTAAAACTTATGCAAACTGGCTTGAACATTGGATATTATGCATATTGGGTTACTTTTTCACTAACTATATGCTTTGCTTGAGATTAATTTGTTTTTGATAGTGTAAAGCCCCAAAATATGCTTAGCATGGTGGTTTTGCCACCGTATAGGTTCAGGTAGGAGGATTTGAAGTATGGGATAATGACAACTGCAAGAACCAACGAAGAATGTATTTTGTTGAAGAATGTATGTTTATGTTGTATATCCTAATATGAGACATAATGTATTTTGTTAACATGCTGTAAATATTATAATACACAGAATGTATTTGAATTTAAGGTCTCTACTATTTTGTGTAAGAGTTTGGAATTTAATAACCTTAATTAAGATAAATTTAGTGTACTAGTTAACTTCTGTCTATTGGTTGTTTGAATTTTGGAAATGTTATGTGTTAGTTAGTAATACCCACCTATCCTTTTAAGGGTTATGTGGGTGTTACAGATAGAGTTGAAATTGTGAATTAGATTAAAGGCATTGATTGATTTTTATTATACTCAATTAACTATTGGCTCTTAGTTTGGATTGTTTGAGTGAAGCATTTAAGTCATTTCTTGATGATAAGTAATAGTTTAAGTGTGGGGGTATTTTATAAGGTTGAATTGTCTTAAGTTTTTGTATGCATTTCAATGGGAATTCAAGTATATTTTCATGCTTAATTGCCTAAATTATGATTGTTTTAAGCTTACATATAGGTTTCGTCTTTAAGACACAAGTTATGGAAAAAAGGGATAAGTTAGCAGCAAAAATGGAGCAAAGTCATATGGAGATGCAGTTGTTGGATGGCCAGAAGACCGGTCGAAATAATGGCTCATATTGGTCGATCGATGCTTTGTTTTTCGGTTGATCGAAGGTCTCAAGTCGGTCAACTGATTTCTATGTTTCAATCAGCTAATGCCTTTAATTGGTCAACCAATGTCATGCTGCCAACGAAAAAAATAGGGACATAAGCATCTTTCACTTTTCTTAACCCTAAGAGATCATATTCTTTCACTTTCCCAACCTTAAGAGAGCATATAAAAGGGACGAGAGAATGCAGAAACAAGAGGAGCCGTTCACTCCATTCTTCAACCTAAATCACTTTTCATCTTTCTATTCAGTTTTCATGTTATTCCTTTAGAATTTGTGTTCTAGGCATTATTTAGTGCTCAAACACCTTGTTATTAGTTCGTTTATGATTTCCTTTTATCACTATTCATGTTTGTCTTATTGTACTTATGCTTTTATTGTGTTCTTATGCCTTTTCTTTGTATGAACCTTGAAATTTTGGTAATAGATTGTCTTGTTTATGTTTCCAATATCTTTCCTTTTTTATTTCCAGCCCTTTTATTTTTTTTATTTTTGTATGTTTATTATTAATTTATTTTTAGTTTTGGTTAATTTCAGTATGTTAGCTTAGTTTTCTTACAGGTTGGAAGATATTAATGGGATATTGACTTTGTAATTGTGGGAATTGACTCGAAATCAATTGGGTATTATGTTTTAGGTCTAGGATAAGTTGGAATTTCGATTTAATGACAAGAGCTAAGGATTAGTGTATAGGATTGATGAACTTAGGTATAATTTCTAGTTCAACTGTGAGATATAAGGTTGTGATACGTAATCGTCCATAGCAAATACCATAAGTGGCGATAAGTTAGTTAAATTTATTTGTAAACTTAATCAATCTAGTTTAGGATTCCAATTCTCTGAGTTATATAATCTGAGCTTGCTAGATTGTAGATTAGGCTAAATGTTTCCTAGTTTGTTAATGCTAGTACCCCATTAAATCTAGAGAGCTTATTCTAAGTTGTGACATAGTTAGGGATATTTTTAGAGCTTGTTGGATTGATATAAGATTGGAGGATCTTAGGATGTAAAAGAAATTGCTTGTATCTGTAGGCTAATATCTTAGACTAATCATAATCTATATATTTCAATGATCAATTATAGGTTCTGAATTCTATAAATATCTTTTGTCCAGCCTTTTGTATTTGTTATTTGTTTCCTATCTTCTACTTTGTTTTCATTATTTGTTTTTCCATTTTTTTAATGGCTTCCAATAAGGGGCTTTCTTTTCTTTTTATTTTCTTTTAGCGTAACCCCAGGAAAAGTGTATAAGCACAACTAGCTCCCTGTGAGATCACTTTTCCTACTACATAGTTAGTTAGGTAAATTTTATTATTTGGTGGTCGATGACAGACCTACCAGCTTCATAAGTTCCTACTTTACCATATTAGCTATCTATGTATCTTTAGTACTAACTAAGTTACTGATTTCATTTGGTTCTGTAATGTTTGCTTCAATTGAATAGACTGTATATTGTTTCCTTGTACTAGATTCCTTCTTGAATTTTTCTTGCAGTTCCTTATCCCATTTAAGATAACTAATCAACTTAAAATAAGGTTCTCTTAAATGGCCACTTCGATCACAATGATTACAATACAACTGAGTCTTGCCCAAACTTCCTTTTCACTTATTCAACCTTCCTATATAGTTTTACTGTCATCTCAGCCCCTGACATGTAAAGCATTGTTCTTAATCTATTTCGTCAATGCCATGTTCACTTCTCGTTGCTTCTCTACTCTTAACACCATAAAATAGGCTTTGTTAAAACTAGACAGTGGTCCCATTACTAAAATATGGTGTCGAATATTGTCATAGCTTTCATTAAGGCCCATAAGAAATTTCATTAATTGATTGAATCAAGTTCAATCACTTATGGTTTTCCCCAATCACAACTACACTGATTACAAGTATAATATGGTGTGGGTAAAAGATAAACCAATTCATCCCACAACCGTTTGAGTTTAGTAATATATCACACCATAAGAAGATTGACTTGTGTAATAGACATGATCTCCCCTTGCAATTGATACAATAAATGGCCACTAGACTTTCCAAACCTTTCTTCAAGATCTAACCACAATTGTCTAGCAGAAGTAACGTATGTAAATTATTCAATAAGGTATTTGGATACCGAATTTGGAATCCAAAAAATGACCATACAATCTATGCATATCCACTTATCATACTCAAGTGCTTTAGGATTAGGTTTAATATATTTTCCATTAACGAAACCTAATTTATCTTTAGATCTAAATGCAGTTTTAATTGCTTTGCTCCAAGACAAATAGTTGCTACAAGTAAGAGGTGCAATTACTTTGACTATACTTGGATGATTTGAATTTCAGCAACAAAGAATCAACTATCTATCGTGATCTAGTTCACTGTGAAAACTCATCACTTTGCTCATATATAACTCCTTTAATGACTGGCAAAGTATCAATTAAACAATAAACAAACACTAAATATCGAATAGCAAAAGGATTCTCAGATCTAGTTAAACTTGCTCTAATACCATGAACAAAACAAGTCTATACTTTTAATGATAGAAGAAAATTTCTTATTTCGTCTATCTTAAATCAAAGATCAATACATCACTACTATTTATATACAAAAAGTAACATAAAATAACTATCTTAGTTTTATTCTATTTGACTGATAAATGTAAGACTTATAATAAACTAACTAAAATGCAAAAAATAAAAATAAAAACGTCACAACTACTAATTGGTATATTCTACAAAGCAAGTCACTTTTTAAGATTATTATGTTGGATTTGTGAAACTAAAGGAATAATTTAATAATCATAATAATCCTTTCTCTCTCTCTCTCTCTCTCTCTCTCTCTCTCTCTCACACACACACACACACACACACACACACACACACACACAGACACTCTTGTTGAGTAAAATGATTTTTCTGATTTTGCATTTTAAGCTGTGTCACGATGTACAACCTCTTCACCTGATATCTTCTATCTTGCGAGGTCTTTGATAACTAATTGGGCCATTATTTATGTCTTCTTAGTCTGAAATTATTCTAATCATAGTCACCTTGTGCAGGGGGTGATGATGACACATGCCAATGTCCTGGCTGTAGTTTCTGCTGTCAGAACAATAGTTCCTGGCCTTGAGAGCAACGATGTATATTTGGCGTACCTTCCATTGGCTCATATCCTTGAATTAATGGCTGAGGTACAGGGTGTCTGTTTTGAATTTTGGTTCACAATAAGCTTTGATTTTTTTCCTTTTTAATCATATCCATTCATTTGTGACCAACACTCATATTTGGTGTCTACAGCATATAGTTGCTGGAGTGGGAAGTGCTATAGGATATGGAAGCCCTCTAACACTTACAGACACATCCAACAAGGTAAAAAAGGGAACAAAGGGGGATGCCTCTGCACTGAAGCCAACTGTTATGGCAGCTGTTCCAGCAATTCTTGATCGTGTACGAGATGGAGTGCGCAAGAAGGTTAAGAGAATTTGGGAGTGAAGACCCTCCACTCTTCTACTTTCATTTGTCATGTTCCATCTGAAAGCAAGAAAACTGATGAATACTTTAATTGCTTCAGGTAGATACAAAGGGTGGACTAAGCAAGTTTCTATTTGACTTTGCTTACGCCCGTCGCTTGTCTGCCATCAATGGTAGTTGGTTTGGAGCTTGGGGCCTAGAAATGCTTCTTTGGGACTTGCTTGTGTTTAGAAAGGTTAAGGAAGTTCTGGGAGGACGCATTCGTTTTTTGCTTTCTGGAGGTGCTCCTCTTTCTGGTGATACTCAAAGATTTATCAACATCTGCCTTGGGTTAGTATGAATTTACAAAACTTAGCTGTTTTTTTGTGAGTAACAAATGTTCATTTGGAATTCTGGATTTGTTAGATTGGAATTGATTGAAAACTTTGTTTCTTCTGTGTGTATGTCAAGAACATTATCACGAAAAGCAAAGATAAAAGATCTGAAGCAAAAAGAATTTGCTGCCTAAAGTCTCAGGGGCTAATAGTACCTCAATTTGCTAACTAAAGAATTATGCATCCTCACATTGCCCTTTTGTTCTAGTGCCTTTTTCATAAGTTGCAATCAATTGTTTTCTGCAGGGCTCCAATAGGTCAAGGCTATGGTCTGACTGAAACTTGTGCCGGTGGGGCCTTTTCTGAGTTTGATGATACATCTGTAGGTCGAGTCGGTAATCCACTTCCTTGCTCATATGTTAAGGTAAAAATGTTAAAGATTCCTTTGGCTTTGATTTTGACTTGGCATGTGTTAAAATCCCGTGTATGAAGCTTTTCCACCTCTAATTTGTCAATCTGAGGTTCTTTTTATTCACAAAAAAATAAGAAGTTTAATGTTAAATTTCTTGCTTCAGTTAGTAGATTGGCCTGAAGGTGGATATTTAATCACTGATTCACCAATGCCTCGTGGAGAAATAGTTATTGGAGGTCCAAATGTCACTCCTGGTTATTTCAAAAATGAAGAGAAAACAAAAGAAGTGTACAAGGTAAAAATTTGGAGTGCCTTTTTTCAATTTCTGGAACAACCTGCAGAAGCAAAACAATTCTAGGTACAAAAAGATTTTAACATTCGTCATCTGTTTTGCCCCCTTCAAAAGGTTGATGAGAGGGGAATGAAGTGGTTCTATACAGGTGACATAGGGCAGTTTCATGCTGATGGCTGTCTTGAGATAATTGACCGCAAGAAGGATATAGTGAAGCTTCAACATGGCGAATACGTGTCCTTGGGAAAGGTAAACTTTTTTTCTTTTTCCTTTTTCTTTTGGTTAGAACTTCCATATTTGTCGAATGAGTTTCTTAGGACTAATGGTTCTCTTACAGGTGGAGGCTGCTCTTATTGTGAGTCCTTACGTTGAGAATATAATGTTGCATGCGGACCCATTCCATAGTTACTGTGTAGCCCTCATTGTAGCTGCACGACCAGCATTGGAAGAATGGGCTTCAAAACAGGGGATCACATTCTCAGATTTTGCGGACTTGTGTGAGAAACAAGAAACAATCAAGGAAGTGCAAGCCTCACTGGTGAAGGTATGCCTTCCTGATTATGGCATTGGTTATCCCACAAACTTCAAAAGGGTTGCATGCATTTACTTCTCTTATGTCTTTCCTTCCATCAATCTTCTTGTAACCAGCACCATTGTTGTTCAGTCTTGGAGTTCCCTTCTTAGCCTTAACCCTAATTTCTTTAGCGTGCAAAAGCCAGAATGGATAAGAAAAGGACAATCATCTTTAATAGTTCTTGTTTATTTTATTAATCTGCAGGCAGCCAAGCAGGCACGGCTGGAGAAATTTGAGATTCCTGCAAAGATTAAGTTGCTTCCCACTCCATGGACTCCTGAATCAGGGCTAGTTACTGCTGCTCTTAAAATCAAGAGAGATGCCATTAGGAAGGCTTTATCAGAAGACCTTTCTAAATTATATGAATGATGAGTCTTAGGAAATCAACCTTTGTTATGGTGAATTACAGTTGAAAAAATGTTTCTTTATTCTTTTTCTTTTCTTTTTTCAATGGTGTAACATGCTCACTTCCATTTCTATTTCCAATTTTCATACCTCGTAAATTTCTTTCCCCTTTGTACCTTAAATAAAGCATGTCATTTCTTGAACTTGAACTTGAGTTGCTGCATTCTGGATTTCATCGTTAAGAAACAATGAACTCTTTATTTGGTAAAGCGAAGAGAGAAGGCTTAGCTCCTAAAATCTGATTAAATTGCTCACGTCAGATGCAGCTTAGCCTTCATTCTATACCACATGAAATTTGACGGGGGATATGCTGAAATGAATGAAGATGAATCTGTGGTCTGCAGCTCAACACTAAAGTAGTAGTTTATATATATAACCACGGTAGTTTACTCAGTTTTATTCAATGTTGGATGATCATTTCCCAACAAATCGATTAAAATAGTAAAAAAGACCCCAATTGATTGAGTGTGTATATTAAAAGAGGGTAAACAGAAGCAGATTGTGTTGGTTTATCAAAGATTGTGACACATAACCATAATCAATCAGCAAACTTTTGAATTTGGGTCTATCTACTCCAAGAAGAGTCGGTTGCATAAATTCCTACAGATGATTAGAGTTCCTTCTTTTCCAAGCCATCATGAAGCATCAATGGGACCCCTAAAAGTTAGATGGACATAGAAAGGCAAGCTATTGCAGAAGAGAAAAAAAAAGGGTGAATTAAAGCTTGTGGGAAATGGTAGTTGGGGTTAAAGAAGGAGGAGTCCCACAAATCCCACATCCAATTTTTGGTCCATGACGTGAACCTGTACTTGGAAGCCAGCCAAACTGGAAACAACACCCCCTTCTCCCCATGTGCTCTTCAGTTTGTTTGTTTCAATCACTTTTAAGGACACTTTTAGGATGTTTCTTGGTAACTCTTTGTGTCATTCTCTATGTCCTTTTATTCCTTATTAGATACTATTTAACTCTTTATCATATAAAAAATGTTTACTGGAATAGCAGAGAGCAAGTTTAACCCCCATTGATTGACAGAGCTACTTGAATTTCATATATTGTCCCAAAAAGATAACATACATGTTTGCTGTGAAGCTCCAGTCAAGTTTTCCAGGGCTTTGGTGACCTGAAAAATATCAGGTTGAGGAGAACGCCATTCAAATGATTTATGTCAGCAACCCTGAATCCCATTGGCACGTACTAGGATGACTTGAAACACAAATCGTTTGAATCTATTAAGGAATTGGAAAATTTCGTGGAACATGGAATCATTTTTCCAAAGCTAATTATCAAAGTCCAAGTCAATCACTTTGAAACACAAACATGGAGCACCTACTCAGGTATTAACCGTGGCCACTCCAATATTTCATTGGCTTTGACTATGTGATCAACAACTGATGGACAATGTAATTTATTCATAATTTAAAATATATTTAAATATTTAAATATTTTCATAAAACAATAATTAGCATTGATCAAAAAATCGTTTTTTTAATATAATTCTAAATTTCACGACATGATGTGATGTGGAACACCTACTTTTATGAATTTCAATTTCTTTGCGCGTAACAGTTGAGTAGCTCTCACATGCTTTGAGTCACACATTCTTCAGCAATAGAAAATAATTAAACAGTAGATATTATGACCATAAAGAACTGTTCTGAATCAAAAGTATCGTTCTTTTTTTTTTTTTTATGGTTCCAATGTCATGTGGGAGTTGCAAATTTTGACTCCAAACAAAGAAGACTCATTCCACAGGTCCTGAAGTGCCCTTAATAGGCCGGCGTTTAGCTTTAGCTTTTGTTCACCAACGAAAAAGCAAAGGCACCAATATACCTGTGGTTTAGAAGTTTTAAGACATTTTTCTCTATTAAAATCGAAATTTTGGTGTAGATAATAATTTAATTATTAAAGAAAAGAAAAGAAAGGCATCCCCAATTACACTCTGCCTCTTTTTTTTGGGAAGGCAGAGATACAAAAAACAGGACAAGTAAATTGGTATTTTACTTCAGAAAACGTCAAATAAAAGTTCGAAGCTTTTGTAGGCAGAGACGCAATAAAATCCAAAGTTGGCAAGGAGTTGGAAACTGAAGACAAAATTTTTCACGTATTGAAAGGTTAAATCCGGATAAAGTTTTGGTCTTTGTGTGTGTTTTAGACCCCCCAAAAGACTACCCTCCTCCTATCCTTTTTTGTCCAGACTTACATTTACCAGAAAGCCGTCCTTTGTAAATTCTACTTTCACTTCCTAGCCATTATACCCTCATCGTTTAGGTCCCAAAATTGATTTAAACGTTGGTCTACCTAACTTAAATGTGGGTCTAC
>JAOXYD010000002.1:5531033-5541695 GCA_028565735.1 Pinacopodium congolense
AAATTCGACTTTCACTTCCTACGTTGTTGTGGTTGTATATATATAGATATATATAGAGAGCACACACGTATAGTTTTGTACTAAGAACTATTACTCTCTCCTCTGAGTCCACTTTTGTATGATCCCTCTATCCATCTTTAGTCCCTTAGCCTGTGATCTCTTCACACTGCTGTGTTCTTCTGCATAACATGGACAAGCACAAAGAAAACAACTCTTTCTGTTATTTCCACCCGAAAGAGGTGGTCATAGGGGTCTGTGCAATTTGTCTCCGACAGAGGCTTATCGTATTGGCTGCAAAGCAAAATCGTCGACTTTCTTCTTCCAACACTAAAAGAACTCATCATCACCATCGTCAAGGCGATGCACACAAGAAGCCACCCATCAACCTTCCCAAGATCTTTGCTTTAGGTTCACTTCTTCATCGACTTGAATTCCGACATTCCAAATCCGACAACTCGCCTGACGATTATTACGATGCCTCCACCAGCCATGAAGGTGTGGGTTTCTGTGTTTTATTACTTGGTCTTTTTCTTATTTCTTATTGTCTTTTTTTTTTTTTTTTGTTGGTTTTCAATTTTCTGTTGTTTACATCGATTTCCAATAGTCACGGATTGTTTTCTCTGTAGAGTTCCCAATTAACGTAAGGGAACTGAAACGGAGCATGTCTCATGGGGTGTCTGTACATTTGCTGACAAAAGAGGGGTCAAAACTAAGTACTAGTTTATGTTCATAGAAATTGACTGGTAGATGGATTTAGATTCTTACTATCATGTTTTCAACTCTTCTGATATTAGTTAGAAGCCACTCTACCAGAAAAAATATAAGTATATAGAATCAAAACATTAATCTTCTACAACTTGTTTATGAACTCGTGAAACTTTGCTCATAATTCAGCAGCAGGTTAGCAACTGAATGCATAATTAGTCATTGGGCAGATAGGCCTCGCCAGGAAAATCTAAAGAGGGACCCGATGTCATTACCTGTCAACCAAATCCTAGGCATTTTACTATTTGCAAACAGAGCATCATGCATTTGTAGTTACTGTTTTCACACCAAATACATTAAAAATTTTATGGGATCTTCATCTTTCCTTAGTTTTATTAGTTTCTTTCTTGAAATTGAATATATGAAGTGCCATGCCTGTTAGCTCAACTTGGCCTTGCTCTTTAATGCAGACTCGTTTATCTCAATAAAGTTTGAAGGCAATGGTGTTGCTTCATGGGAAAAGGGCACTGTTTCTAAGGCCCCTCTTGAACATTGTGGGAAGGCATGGAGCCATGTTGTGACCAAAGAAGCGAAGAAAGCCAATGACTCTGTGGACAACATGAGTGTGATAGAGCATCCAAGGCCCCATGGCTCTTTGAGGTGGCGGAAGCAGATTGGTCACTTGTTCCAGCTTGTCAGATGGAAGAGGTCTAAGTCTAGCAAAGGAAGTGTGTGTCATGTGAGCAGCAGCAACAAAGTAGAAGGAGTCAAAGTGAGGAAAGGTTGGATAAAGACTCTGACAAAGAGAAGGACCAAAGAATAAAAAGAGAAGAGAAATTCCATAGAAAATGACATAGAAGTCTTATTCCCTCTTGCTCTGGGTGCATTTAGGCTCAGCATGGACTGTAAAGTTTTATATGATTGAGATGGTAGATTCAAAGGGGTTCTTGATTTTCTCTTTCAATTATCCTTTTTTTCCTCTTGTTTCCAAACAGTACAGGCTGTAAAAGATCTGATAATGTGATTTGGTTTTGGTTTGGTTTCAAGAACATTGCATTGTTGGTGGCATATGCTGCATAATGGAAAAGATAAAGAGAGTTGTAAAAAATTCACTTTCCCCATACTTGGAAACCCCAAAAGACCCTAATTTTGGGTGCTTATGTATAGTGGGAATCCATGAGGATCATAAGCTGCCCTAATCTTAGTATGAGAGCTTGTCTTGTGTATGGGAAGATGTATGTCTTGTTCTTTCAAAAAGGGCACTTTAATGAAATTGTTTATTCCACTCACAACTTCTATAATTTTCTGTATTTGTTGAAGGTAGACCCATTTAGGTATTATTTTTAAAAAATAATATTAACAAATCTAAAATTAAAAAAAAAGATAATTTGATAGTTTTTAAAAGGGTTGGACAATGTAGGTGAGTACGCTTCAACAGGGCATCTTGTGTGTTTGTCCCTGACAGCTAACTCTACCAATGGGACCTTTTCTAGGGTATGTATGTGTATATGTACAGAGAATGGACCGCAAAGTTATGTTTTATTAAAGAAGACCACAAATATATGAAGTGGACGAAAGCGACGAGACAACACCAAATTCTCACCTTATTACTTTCTCGACGACAACGTACAATTCGATAACAAGAAGTTGGTTTTGATTCCTTTTGGTTACATGCAGAATTCATAACATTATGGAAGAGTTCTATTCATTTGAGCTCTTATGTGATATGATAGGAATAGCGACCTAGGGTCCCCTACCCCTAAGGGCATTGAATAAGATCAAAGCCATAAAAGGGCAACAGCTTTGGTTTCTTTCGCTTTAAGATAAAGGTTTCACTACACAAGCTCAAGTCAAACAACTTTTTAGTAGGCACATTGTGATGTCACATCAATATTTATAATTAAACATTATAATATAAAGCATACCCAAAGTAATAGATTATCTTTTTGCCTATTTCAGTTTCCAATTAGTTTACAGCTCAAAACAAACAAGCAGGTTGCAGGTAGCTCATCAGGGTTTATTGGTACAGTAATAAAACATTCGAGTGATTAGTAATAATTGGATCACTGTAGCTGATTGATGTGATGAATCAAACAAATTTCTTGTAACTAACAAAAATAAAATAATTATATGTTACTGCTCCTTCAACAGAGCCTGAATAGTGTGTTCATGTGTTCAAAAGGTCACGGAAGCAGCAGCTGTTGGTGGCCACAGAAGAGACACGACGACTGGAAGACCTTTTGTTTGATCATGTCTCCACCCCGCACTAGCACTGTTTCCGAGAATATGTTAGAATACAAGTTTAGGGCTGTTAACTCATCATGAGTATTTCAAAGGCAAAAGGCTCCGTTATCTTTAATGTTTTGGTAAAAGTTCAAGTCAAGTCACATTTTTTTAGATATTATTTTATTTTTAATATTTAAAAAATAATATAATTTATTCTTTAATATTAATTCTATTAAAATTTTATTAATTAATCATTAATTTATTAAAATTTTACTAATTAGTTATTAGTTAATTTTCATGTGGATAATTAACCTAATCTTTAAAATTTTAATGATAAAAAATAATTTATACTATTTTACAAATATTTTAAAAAAATAAATTACATTATTTTTCAAATATTAAGAAACAAATTACACTATTTTACAAATATTAAGAGGCTATCTATATCTTTAAAAACATTAAAATGTAAATTAAATTTTTTGTTAAATGTTAAACATAAAAAGTCTAAATATTGAACTAAAAGAATAAAGTGAAAAATTCGAAATTAAATGACATTATTAATTTTGATTAAATTAAAACCGAATTATATCATTAATTTTAAATTGTATGATTATAAATATTCTATAATATTCATTTAAAATTTTGAAATAAATGATACCGAATCATTTTAAATTAATTTGAATAAAAAATAAAATTTATGTATCTTATTTTTATATTATAATACATTTTAATGTTACTTAACTTTGTTTTATCTATTTAATATTAAAATATAATATTTTGCTATTTGAACTTAAGTCTGGTAATGCCACTAATACTTTACCTCTAAATTAAAGACATAAATGAATAATAAGTCTAAACCAATTAGGATGCAATAGAAATAATAAATTCAAGATTATCTCCGGCACTTTTATTGTATCTGTTCAACTAACAACAAATATAATAAGGCCTCTATCGGTCATAATTTTATTATTGTTATGTCTATATAATATAAAAAGAATAAAAAAATGAAGTATTAAAATTTACATAAATAAAAAAAGTTTGGATTGATTTGAATAAGTTGCTGAATTTCGGTACATATCAGTGAAAATTCATATTAAGATAGTTTGAACATTTTGTTGAAACTGCTAGGGCTTTAAGAAATAGAAGAGTGATGAGTAGTTCTGAAAATCAATTCTAAGGTTTGAGGTTCACTTCTAGGACAATGTATCACACCTTTTAAAAGTTTGTGGACCATATTTGAGCTTTTATTGGAGTTTTGAGTAGTCTGCTTTTATGGAATAGAAAACTCATTAAATTTTCAAAATAAAAATATTTCTTGATATATTTAAACTTTAAATTAATAAAGACAAAATAAAATAAATAATTCTTCCTTTATTTTTCTTTCTTAATATGATGTTGTAGATTATTGATCTATTTGTCGATGTTAAGTGACTAATGAACAAAGTCATTCTTCCACATTGGTAAAACATAAAATTAATTATTCAAAGTTTATTAAACTTGTTCTTTTGATTAAAAGTTCTAGTAAAATAATTGTTTTTTTTCTTCTATTAAAAAAATACAGTAAAGTAACTATATAAACAACAATAACAACGATACCAATTAATTAAAATGTTATATTTAAAAAAATTACAATGTTAAGATAATCTAAATTATATATTTAACTATTATTACGAATAAATTTTTTTATTTATTTGTTCAAAATCATCCTTGTTCTCTTTTATAATTTTACAAATCAAAAAAAAAATTGAGGAATTCCCAAATCTTTTAAAATTAAGCTTATAGCATTAGTAAATAATTCTGGTCTTTAAAGTTTCATATTTATCATATTCATTGTAAAAATAAAGAATTTTTTAAATGGGTTATAGCTGAATTTTTTAAGGCAATTTTTAATATTTAATTGCTACCAAACAACATTTGAGTATTGTTTCTTTCTTTCAGTCAATAACAAAAACATAGAGTTGTGAAGAGTAAGATCAATATAGGTGTAGCATCACTCTTTTGAATTGAATGGTTGTTCTATGATTTGACTTTGCTATCAGTTCTCCATAAATATTTTTGTGGCGAGGAAAAAAAAACAATTTCCTTTGTTTAATGACTTAGTAATATCTATGACTTCAGCCACGGTACAAGTAAATAATCCACGAACTATAATGTTGAACGGGTTGACTTCAAAGAGGCCGAAGGCGTACAAGTAAATAATCCACGAACCATAATGTTGAACATGTTAACTCCAAAGAGGCCGGAGGCGGCTTCTTGTTATCAGTCTAACGAGAGTGGCCTACGAGGACTTCTTCTTAAATACTAAGTTATGAAAACTGACTTTGAGTTTTATTTAAAATAAAATGTCGAAGTTTCGTAAAAAAATCTACATATATATATTTTTTATTTTCTAATATTAACTAACATTGGATTTGCGTACAGAACTAGAATGATTTTTTAGGACGGCGTAGTTTTCATGGACGATTCCTATGAAATTTGATAGGCAATAGTCAAGTCCAATCCGTTATTAGGCCCAACACACCGGTAGGGCTTGGTGAATACATTTTTCTCATCCAAAGTCAGGAAAAATTGGTTCGGTTGAAATTTTAATTCTTGCCAAGTATTGTATGTATATATTTAGATATCAGAAAAAATATGCCCAACGGATAAAAAACATGTTGAAAGAAAAATACTATTTTAATTATAAACTGGAGAATGAGAGTTTTAAGTTTTAAGTTTTAATTTAGATGGTAGAGTAAGGGCTTGATTGGTGTGGCTTTAGTTTTGTATTTTAGTTTTTTGTTTTGTTAAATACAGAAATTGAAAAAGACAAAATACTAATACAATATAAAAATTAAGGACAATACACAAAAATCAATACAAATATATAAAAATTACAATTAAAAACTTCGGCCTTGTTTGGTATCATTGTCATTTTTAATTTTTGTTTCTTATTTTTAAAAACACATAAACCAATAAAAATAGCACGAAAATCGAAAAAGACAACATACTAATACAACACAGAAATTCAAAAAATAACATAGAAACCAATAACAATATCATATAAACCAATACACATACACAAAAATAAAAATAAAAAATAAAAACGAGAAGTAATACCAAACGTGCTCTTACAATTAACAACAATACCAAAAAGACTCCTAAAAGATGTTTTATGTACACTAAATTTGAGGTAAGTCAATAAGTAGTAATATTACATGAGTATTCCTAATAAAAGCACTTTGATATTCACATTAGTAAGAATTGAGAGTGTAAAGTTTATTAAAAAAATATCTAATTGAATTTAATGATCGGGAGCCAAGGTTTGAAATTATGAAAATGCCACTTTTATTGGGACGAAGGAAAAGTTGTATTTGATGATGTCAGATGTATCATTCAAATCTATAAATTACTTATATTTGCGTATACGGAATCATTAGGCCCCACATATGTAAGTGGGTTGATTTGGTCATTTCACACTTTTAAGGATATAAGAGTTTATTTGTATTTATAGGTTAGTCAAGTTCTTGTATGATCAACCATATCATACATATCTTCACCAAGTATTTGAGTTAGTAAAACTCCTTAACATTTTAAATAAAATTTAACTTATATTTTTAATGTTTTTAAAAATATCATTTTGTGTTAGTTTACATTTTTATAACTAATTAGATGGTTGTAAAATTACATATTTGACAATATATTTTATTTAATATAAAATGTGTTCTTTATCTTTACAAATTTTTTTATTATATTTATTAATTAACCATAAAAATAAAGCTTCTGAAATAACTATTGTACAACTAGAAATTATAATGAGATTATAATTATGAAATTTGAATTACTTTTTTATATTATTCTTAAAATATTTTTAATGGTAATTTCATCAGGACAAGGTATTGATGAAATGATTAAATTAGAATATGTTATATTTTTTTCTTACAAAGAAAGTAATCAATATAAAAAATCAAAGTGAAAGACACTTGAATAAATATGTGAGAGCTTATTAAAGAATAAATTCATTAAATTGATCCAATTATAATGATTCTAAATGGAACATTATTAGTATGTTTGTAGATTATTTCATTATGATAATTGTATAATTTATCCTTAAAATTGAGATTATTAAATTTATCTTATATAGGAATTATTAATTGATCCTTAGAATTGAGATTGCTAAAATTATTTTATATAGGAATTATTATGTCTTGATGCTGCCTATGGTATATTCCAAGGAGTAGTTCATGTTGGTAGTAATTAAATATATTATAAATTATAGAGATAGTTGAGTGAATCACTAAAAGATTTGTCAAATTAAAATAATTCAGGAGAATGTTTCATTGTTCTTAATTAATAATGACTTGGAAATTTTCTAGTCAGGGTAAATTGAAAATTGAAAATTTATTTTTAAATACCAATAATAAATCATTATTAATTAGTAAAAAGGAATATGATTATATTATTTAGAATAGATATTGATTCTATACTCTAATTTTAATTGGAATACTGGATGCTGAAAGGATTAAATTATATATTATAATTATGCATGAACAAGTTAAATCAAACTACTTTGACATTTCTAATATTTGAATAATAATGACATGTTACTAAATATCAATTATGATTTATGATTATAAATTTTTTAATTAGAGAATTAAAGATAAAATAAAAAAGATTTTTGATTTATTTAATTCTAATTGTGAATTATAAATATAATCTATAATCAATATCAATATATTAGAAACCTAATGGGTCACACATAAAGATATACTAAAGGAGACAAAAATTAATTAAATTAGACTTAATTGAGAAGTTTTAAAAATTCAATAATTAATATTTGATATTTGATATTTGATTTTATTGTGATTAAATTGTAATTATAATTAAATTTTGATTTTAATTGTAATTTTGATTAATGTTAATGTTATGAAAAATATGATTTTTTTATATAAAAGGAAAAGAAGGAAAGAATAGCTAACACTATTCTTCTTTTTTCCTTTCAAAGTATTTGAGTTCTCCTTGAAATTAGATTTGTGGATACTATTAAAGACTAGACATTTAAACAGTTGTCGTTGATGGATTTATAAGTCAATGATGATTTAATGGGAAAATGAAATGTGTTAATCTAATCTTGTTATTTTTCTTATTTTTTGTGTTTCAAATTAAGTTTGTTAAAGTTGATTTTTAGAAAAAATTGAAAGATCTTCCGTTACTCAATGATTTAATCATTATTTTATTTCCTAATAGTGGTATCATTGTCAACTTTAACAAATTCATTTTGATTCATATGTTTGGTTCTATTTGATTTGATATGCGTGTTGCACTATTTTTAGTGTTCTAGAAATGTTTTGGACATATTATTGAGTTTTAATTTTCAAAAGGTGTTTTGGAAACAATTTATTATTTGTTTTGTTTTTTATTTATTGATTTTATGCTATTGTCTTATGTTAGGCATTTTCTGGAAAATAAATGATGCCTATCTTATAGTTACTAATTCTAGAATTATTTCAAATATAATGTTATCATGATACTATTGTTATGGACAATTGGTTATCTAGTCGGTATGTGATCCTATATTTTTAGGAGTGCTCCAAAAATGGTTTTACTGTCTGTGTTTATGTTTTTTTGCTTCTGGAAAACTTACGAATATTTCCCTCCAATTTTCCTGGAATAGATTATTGATGCTGATGACGTCTAAAAAATAATGTATGGTGAGTCAGATGTTTTCTAGAAATGGGTCAGTTTTTTATCCATTTTGAGTCACTTGATGCATGTTCATGTTATTTTTGAAACAAATTAAATTATTAATCTGTTGCATTCAATAAGTAGGTAACGTATGAAGATTAAAAATATGCGTTAATGAAATTATAAGCATCTAAACCTTACATGTATAACATATGCATTAATGTACAAATTATCTATTAAGCAGTTATGAGATACATTATGTGTGTTACTAGAAGGCATTAAACAAAAATTGAAACTAGTGAAGTGTTTCTAATTTTTGAATTATACATAGTTTGGAGAATAATTCAAGATGAATGTGGGTTTATTTTTTAAAGAATGTCTTTGAAACTAGGTTCACTGGCGGCAATAGTAGCCACTGGGAGCCATACCACCATAGACGATGATGAGACTCTTTCTCTCTCTAACAAATCTCCAGATTTTTTAATGGTGCTTTTTTAAAAGTGTTTTATGATGGGCATTGAATGGTGAGATAGAAAACAATTCAGAAATATAAGAGGTACCAACTAGGCAGGAGGTGGATGATAGAAGCAGAAAAAAACATGCAATAAAACTGGAAAAACACAAAGAGAAGGAGAGAAGAAATCACATGTTCAGGAAAGAGAATGACACTATAATGGGCACATGCACTTAATGAAAAAAAATGGCACATGCATTGCACAAGCCAACATGCCCTATTTCCCTTTTTGAATTAAAAATTATTTTAATTATGTTAAATTAATATTTTCATATTAAGATAAAATTAGTCTAAATTCCTAGTAAACTTAGAATGTAGTTTTCTAAGTGTTTAGAAGTTGTTTTCAAAGAATACGTTATTAGGAATAAATGTGAAATTTAGTTTAGTTTTTAAAAGTTAAATAATTAAATTAAATAAGTTATTAAATCAATAATTAGAATTAAACAAAGTGCTCAAGTTATCTTTTATAATTACATTGTGTTAGATAAAATTAATATAATAAAATTATATTAGTTAAAATGAGACTTAGAAAATTTTAAATCCCTTATTAAAATATTAAGTACATTTTTAGAATATGATTGTCACATTTCATTGTTATATAATTAAATTAGAGTTATGTTTATTATTAGGCTTGTTAAGTAAACTTAATGCCACTTTAACCCGAATATATTTAGTCTTATAATGATAGGTCATTCATAATTAAATTTGTATGAGATAGATAAACAAACTTATGATCATATGAATTTAAGTCAGGTAAGGAATAATATATAAGATATGTTCTGGTAACGAGTTATCACCTAACTGATCTAAGAGTCATATAAGACTTAATTGATAAAATATTATCTACCTAATTTTGATTTGGTTGGTTTATTAAACAAACTTGATAAAGATGTATTATATTATATTTTGATTTGTGATTTCATATGTTTTCATCTATATTTTTAACGCAAAAGTGCTCAATTTATGTTTATTTTGTGTTGGATGCTAGTTTAAATGTGTTGACAAAAATTCTAGACTAAAAGATAAAAAATTGGAGTATAATTAGAGCAAGGAGCTACTACAGAGAGTTGAATGGAAGTTTTTATAGATGCTGAACAACATCATTTAAGTCACTTCAACCATCGTTTAGGTTTAATTTCCAGAATCCTAAACGGTGTTTCAAATAAGGGTCATTTAAGTCACGATTAACAACCGTTTAGTGTCTAAAAAATTAAAAAAAAGGTAAAGTTGACTTTTACATATCCAAACATTGTCCACCCTAATTTAGACTTATTTGAGAATCAAGAGAGGGGATTTTCGTGAGAAACAACACCAAATTTGGTAGCTTAAACCATTCTCTTGTTTTCATCTTGTTCTTATTGTTTTTGGCTTGTTTTTGCTTTGTACTTACAGATTACACTTTTGTTTATATTCTAGATCATTTAGGAGTGGTTTTTATTCTGTTTTGTATTACTGTAGCTACTATTTTAGGTTTTGAATTTTATCTTGGATTAGGTTGAATATTGGCGTAAAACTTTGGATTTTCATTCAATATATTACTACTTTTTTATTTC
>JAOXYD010000002.1:5545674-5565822 GCA_028565735.1 Pinacopodium congolense
ATTATAAATTCATTATAATTACTAAAAATAAATAATTACTATAATTAAATTATTATAATTACTTAAATATTAGAATATTGTCTAAATAAAATTATTCTAATTTCTTAAATATTAGAATATTGTTTAAATAATAAAATAATTAAAAATAAATGAATTATAATAAATAAAGAAAGAAAAAATTAAAAAAGGAAAAGTTCAAAAAAAGAATAGTAATGGTGAAGAGCTACACTACCACACCAAATTTGGTGTGGTACTATAGCTTTTCTCCAAAATAAAGGACAAAATTGAGGTGGATTGAAGTTCAATCCACTCCATTTTGAAGGTGGATTGGAGATGTCCTAAATAGATCAGCCACAATCCTTTATTTTTATGAATCCTTTATTTTCATTTGTACCATGTCTAACTTTTAACTTTAATTAGGTGATTAATGCTGAAAAGTTCAATAAGAAATTTTAGATAGGCAAGCCTCCATTCTTAGTATTCTTTTTCAGCCAAGTTTCATATACTCAAAATAATCTTTTTTTTTGGTTCTTGTGGTTATTATTGTTATTATTATTATTATTATTATTCAAAGGTTACATTTTTCAAAGTTCATCATATCTAATTATTATAAA
Source organism: Pinacopodium congolense (assembly GCA_028565735.1). NCBI lineage: Eukaryota > Viridiplantae > Streptophyta > Magnoliopsida > Malpighiales > Erythroxylaceae > Pinacopodium > Pinacopodium congolense. The sequence goes on from JAOXYD010000002.1 coordinate 5,546,289, forward strand.
ATTTAAAGAAATAATATAAGTAAAATTAGATCTTTTTCTGTTTTCAAAGTGTTATACAAGAAGAGAAGAATAATATATGATATAATCATATAACATTTTTATGTGAGTGAAAAGTTTAAGACAAAAACATTTATTCTTACTAACCAGAAAAAGTATTTACTAAAGTTAAATTTAATGTATACAAAAGTAGAAAAATCAAAATAAAAAATAATAGATTTCAAAATAAAAATAAAAATAAAAATAATAGGGTTAAATTTATTAGGAGTTATGTGATTTATTCAATAATTATTTAAGTCTTTATTATTTTAAAATTATTAAATAAATATTAAAAAATTACAAATTAATTTCATTAATTAATCTTATGTTATTTTTATCATACGTAAACTAACATAGTGTCAATTAAATAAGCTTATATGATACATTAAATTCACGTGGCAATTTCACGTAACTTTATATGAGATAATTTTGTTTCAAAATCAAAACAACGTCGTTTTAGTTATTATCAAAATGGGATTTTATTGGTGAAGAGTTTGGTGAATTTAGTAATCAAAACAACATCATTTTGTAAACTAACAAAACAACGTCATTTGTAGTTAAAGAAGTTAAATATTTTGGTCCAAGGTTTTAATTACCGAGGAAACAGTAAGATGTTGTACTGTTCCATTTGCAGATATTGATCGGTACCGGCAAGTAATGAGTTTTTGGTAGGATACCGAGACCAAAATAAATATACAAAAAGTCAAGACAATCCCATCCTTCCTCGATGGCTCAACAGTAGTCACAGTAGAAAGTACACACACTTACCCTCCTTTTGTTTTTGACTTCTCTCCTTATTTGTGAGACTATGACTATGTTTCTCTTTATGTTTCTAGCGTTTGCAACCTATGTCATTCATCTCCCTCGCGCCCCTGCTATTGTAACTTCTACAGTTCTATGTTTATAGCTTCTACAACTTGCGTCATCTATCTCCCTTGCACCCAACTCTTTACCTTCGTGCCTAGCCTTGACTAGCCCCTCTCTTTGACACTTGATCTGCCTATTTTCTCCCTTATCCACCTCAGCCTCCCCCCTTCAATAGTCCAATGCTCCAAAGTCTTCTATTGTAAATTAAGGTTTTAATTTTTTTTAAATATTAAAGTATTTGTAATCTTTTTCCTTAAATGCTTTATTAATTTTCCTCTTATTCCATAAATTGATTTCCTCTTGTTTAATATATTTTTGGTAATAATAAATATTTTTATTCAAGTTTTGATATGTAACTTATTAATGACTATTTTTATTGAAAAGTCAATTTTATTTTTATTTTTAGCCTTTAATTAATACTAGATTTGATTAATGACATTAAATGCTCCATTAATTCATATTTATATTTGTAATCTTTTTTAATATACTATTAAATGATATAAAATGTTATATTAATTTATTTTTATATTTATAATTTTTAATATGAATTAATGAAATATGGAAAGAGAATAGTTTAAAAATTATTTCAATTGCAACTAATTTATTAATTCATATAACTAATTTTGTAATGAATATAAATTAATCAAGTATTTAAAGTAATTAATAAATTTACTATTATATTAAATTTATATTATTATTATTTTTTAAGCATACTACAGTAAAATTTAAACTATAGAATATAATATATTGATGAATTATTTTTAGATTTTATAAAATTTAAAAATTGATTTGTAATTTTAAAAAATTATTCGAAATGGTACTGGTATTGATCAATATCGGTACAACATCGTTTCAGAATCAAAGCTAATACCAGTACAGATATGATATTTAAAATATTATTTTAGTCACAAAAAAATTGACATCATTTTACTCAGTAACCAAACGATATTGTTTTGTGTGTTACGAATTGGTTTTCCCTCTCCTAATTTCTCCTCCATTCCACCTCTCCTCTCACCACTCTCGTTCTCCATTCATCTTCGCTTTTGCTTGTCATCTCCTTATTCTGAGTTCACTGCCGATTCCCATGCCTGCACCTAGCATTGTCTCTTCGACTTGCTCCAGTCATTGTTTTCTTGCCAAATTGATTTAAGGTACTTATCCCATGTAAGTTTCTTTGTCTAATATGATTGAATTCCAATAATGTATAGGCTTTTATTTGTGCCTACCATGTATAAAACATAACTTTGAATTGATGGGATTAGATTTAGCCAAATATAATTTCTAAGATTGGATAGATTACACGTAATTGGAAGGAGCTGAGAATAATGTGTGCTAATCACCTAAGTTCTAAATGCTTGGTTGTCGAGTAGTGATCGTGAAAACAAGACAGATAGCATTAAGGTTATTCTTTTTGGTAAAATTTCTAATATCTTGTATGTAGACAACATGAATGTAAGTATAACAATTCTATATGCAAGGAAATACTTTGTGGTTTCAATTTTCATACGATGTTACTAGCTAGTATAACACTTGTTTTTGGATGCTAATTAAATCAAGAAAGAGTATTAACGAAGCTCATAAAAAGAGGTGCTTGTCACTTTTCTTCCCTTCCTTTTCCTTTTCCTTTTCAAAAAATTTGGTTTACTTTGTTTGCTAATTTTAATGATGTTGTTTATTAGACGGAAATTGTTATTGTAAGAAATATAGTTTCCACTTCTATTCATTTTCTTAAGTTCTTTATTGTCCTTTTTCAAGCACCTGTTAGCACCAAAATGAATAGGAATTGAATTGAAACTTAAGAAATACTTTTTCAGCATGAAATAAGTAATTTTTGGTGGGTTAGGTGCATCTAATTTCCAAATTTTATTTAAGATATTGAAATGATGGATCTGGTAGGGTTTAATGTGCCATGGTCTTTTGATATTTAGTTGAAGCATTGTGTCAATAAGGAGGCTATCTAACCAGTAAAGAAGCTCATCCTTGGCCATTTTTATTCTCTATTGATTAGTACAACTTAGATACTTTTTTTTACTTAAATTAATGTGAGTAGACCATCACTTATCAATTATAGTACTATGTGGTAGAAGAAAATGTTGGCTAACATTCATGGTGGGCATGTGATAGACTTCCTTTGTTTTTAGATTTAGAAGCTCTTCATATTTTAGCTTTATAACTCTCATTTCACTAATCACATCTTTGGTCGTTTCCACCCATTTTGATGTTAACAATGTAGTTAAATGTTTTTTTGGGAATATTGTTTCTTTATATTATGTGAACAAAAGTAGGTTGTTTTTTAAGATTCATTAAAATTACAAGATAAGGTCAAGATCTAACATGTCGCATTATCAAGAATAAGTTGATAGCGGAAGTGTACTTGAATCCATTAGAATAATCGTCTTTAAGATGATACGGTTTCCTTTGGTTCTTAATCTTCTAAGAGATTTTTTTAGATTATCTATCTTTTCTCTTGACGGGATGAAAGAAAAGAAACTCTAACCTCACTCTTGAGGACCATAACCATATATTTATATGAATAGTGCTTATTCCCAATTTGCCCATTATAAATTAGAAATATAACACTAGGGTTTCTACATAAATTTTGGGCCACACTTTATTAGATAATTTGGACCTAATAACCAAAAAATTTATTATATCACTTTTAATATTTAGTCATACTTTATAATAGTCCATGACATGTAATTATATATTTATGTATGCCCATAAAAAATCTAAGAACCTCTTACTTAGACTAGATACATATAATTCCTTATAATTATATTTCATGATAAACCTTATGAGCTAAAAATTGCTATTATTATGAAATTATCTTTAAACAGTTTGATCCATTAATCATATCAATGCATGATCAAAGGGAAATTTTGTCACAATCATTGTGACTAAACCCATCAATTTCCAACTGGTCATATCTTATTCCTTAGTGAGATCAAACTAAACGAAATCAGAGCGTAATCTGACAAAATTCTTTATACTGAAGTAATAGATCATACAAAATCCATACGACATGTCTGTAACTGTAAATGTATACAAACTCCTACTAAACCGACATATTATCAAATGATAAAACACCTATATAAGTTGTATGCTCATAAAATACCTTGGGCGGTAAAATTTTAGTCAGTGGATCTACAATTATGGAGTTTGTTCCAATATGTTCTATAGAAAACTGACCACTCTGAATTCTTTCATTAATAACTAGGAACTTGATGTCAATGTGTCTCGACTTTGATGAACTCCTATTTTTATTAGAATATAGCACTACTGATTTATTGTCACAAAAAAACTTTAATGGTTTTTCAATGCTATCTATAATTCACAGCCTAGTGATAAAATTTTGTAGTCATATCTTTGATTAGATGCCTTATAACATGATATAAACTCAGATGTCATGGCAGAAGAAGTTATGAGTATTTTTTAACCTTCTTTCAAGAATAGCTCCCCCAACAAGTATATAAATATAACTTGAAATGGATTTACGACCATCTTGGCTTCCCACAAAATCGGAGTCAGAATACTAAATGATCTCCAATTGATTTGATCTCCTATATGTGAGCATGTAATCTTTTGTTCTCATGAGATACCATATAACCCTTTTGGCTGCTTTTCAATGATCCAGTCTGGGATTGCTCAAATATCTACCTAGCATTCGAACAATGTACGTAATATCAGGACGCTTACATATTTGAGCATATATTAGATTCCCTAAAGTCTAAGCATAAGGAATCTTCTGCATTGCTTTAGTTTTAAAATAATTCTTAGAGCATTGATTGAGACTAAAATTTTCTCCTTTAGCTACAAGAGTATCACTTGATTTAGAATCCTGCATGCCAAATCGCTTAAGTATCTTCTTGATAGAGCTCTTTTGTGATAACTCAAGAATACCTCGAGAGTGATCTTGATGTATTTAAATTTCTAATACAAAATAAGCTTTACCTAGATCTTTCATCTCAAAATTTTTTGATAGAAATTTCTTTTTTCATACAGTAGACCTATATCGTTGCCGGCAAGTAGTATACTCCCACTGAAATTATGGTATAAGTAGTCATCAACCAAATTCATCTCTAAACTAAATGAGATGACAACCAGTTGAAACTTGTAATACCATTGATAAGAAGCTTGTTTGAGTCTATAGATGGATTTATTTAATTTACAAACCACTTGCTTTGAATATGTGGAAACAAAGCTTTTATACTGCTCCATATAAATTGTTTCATCAATGTCCTAATTAAGAAACATTGTATTAACATCTACCTAATTTAACTTAAGATTAAAATGTGCCACAAGTGACATTGTAATCTTAAAAGAATCTTTCAAAGATACTGATGAGAAAGTTTCTTTATAATCGATGACTTCTTTTTAAGTAAAGCCCTTTGTGATAAGATGAGCCTTATATCTTTTTACATTTCCTTTTGAATCCCTTTTGGTCTTAAATATCCATTTACAACCAATGGGTTTCATAGTTTTAGGCAATAAGACAAGATCTCAAACATCATTGTCTCTTATGTACTTAATTTCCTCATTCATCGCATCAATCCACTTTTGAGAATTAGAAATTTTAATGGCTTTGAAAAGGTTGATTGGATCATCTTCTATTATGCCAATGTCCACATCATGTTCTTAGAGAAAGATAAGATAATCATCCGAAATAGCTCTTGTCCTTCTCTAGTTGATCTCCTTAATGACACTTGTTCTTGATGTTATTGAGTTTGTCCTTCATAACTATTCAATTGATTTTGATTAGGGAGATTATTAACATTTCTTATTATTTTGAAGTTTCTTTCTAAATAATTTTAGGAATAATACCTTGATCAATAACAACTATAAAAAGAGAAACAAATTCCTCTTTAAAGAAAAAGTTTCTAACCTTATCTTTATCTCCCTCTTTAAACTTAACATCCTCAAGAAATCTAGCATTTCCTATCTTAAAAATTGATTTAGTTGTGGGATCATAAAATTTATATCCCCTTGACCATTCAGAGTATCCAACAAAGTAGCTACTAACTATTCTTAAGTCCAGTTTCCTTTCATTTGGCCTGTAAGGCCTTGCCTCGGCTAGACAATCCCAAATGTAAAATTGTTTTATAATAGGCTTTTTTCCTGTCTATAATTCATAAAGAGTTTTAGTCGTTGCCTTAGTTGGAACTTTGTTAAGAATATAAGTTGTGGTTTTTAATGCCTCTCCCCGGAACAAATATGGTAAAATAGTATGAATAATCATACTCCTTTCTATGTCCCTAAGTGTTCTGTTTCATCTTTCAGCAATGTCGTTCATGCTAGGATTCCCTGGCATAGTGTATTGTGGGATGATACCATATTTCTTTAGGAATTTGACAAATAGTCCTGGACATTATTCACTTGAACTGTCATATCTACCATAATATTCACCACGATCAGGTATGATACTTTTAATCTTTTTATCAAGCTGATTTTTAGCTTTAGCTTTAAAAACTTTAAATATGTCTAGTTCCTCTGAATGTAATAAAATACCTTTGACCATTCTAAGCAGGTATAGGAAGTGGTCCACAAATATTTATATGTATTAGTTTTAAGACGTCTGAAGATCTTTTGGCACCTAACCTCTTTATATTTATCTGCTTCCCCTTAATACACTCGATACAAACTTCAAAATTTGATATATCAAGTGGATCAAGAATTCCATATGACACAAGCCTTTCCATTCTTTTTTAGAGATATGCTTTAAATGCTTATACCATAATGAAGTAAAATTATTATTTGTCAATTTTCTTTTATTAACTTGTGAATTAACATGCAAGGATTCGTTAGATGAGGTATTTGTATTAAGAAACTATAAATTATCAATTCTGGATAAAGAACTCGAACTAATAAGTTTTAAATTATGAGAAGACTAAATTATCCATTTACAAATGAACAATAATAACCAGGATTGTCCAAAACAAAAATAAAAATAAAAATCCACCTAAAAGACGGTGCAACATGAATCTCTTTCAAATCCAAATAACTTTCAGTCTTAAATGATAATTTAAAAGACCCTATTGTCTTAACTTCAGTTGTCATTCCATCACCCATATAGATGTATCTTTCACCATCACAAGGTTTTTGACAGTTCAGATAGCCCTGCATGGACACATTTATGTGAGTAGTAGCACCATAATCTATCCACCAAGTATGTCTGGGTATTGAAATCAAATTGACCTAAGAACAAACCAAAGAAAGAAGCGTCCTTAGTTTGTTGTTTTGATTCTTCATGTTGCTTTTTTTATGGTGCACTACCTGCAACTTCATTATCTTTCTTTCTTTTCTTGATATTGCCATTAGAATTGGATTCCAAATAAGCACTTTCAACCTTCTCTTACTTTAATCTCTCTTCTTCTTGCACACAATGAGAAATGAGTTGTCTTAAGGGTCCATTTCTCATTTCCACAATTATAACTAACCTTAAATTAATTGAATTGTGTAAGAAGAGAGATCAAAACTAGATACACAAGCAAGTCTTTCGACAGCTCTAACCTTAGTGCCTTTAGTTTGGAAGTGAGATGAGAAATTTCTAGAATGTACTCCATGATGCTCCCATTACCTTTATACCTCATAGAAACAAGTTTTCTTAGAACAACACTTATTTCCACCTTTTCATTTTTGACAAAAAGCTGTTTAAGTTCTTCAAGGAAAAATTTGGCATCCTTTTCTTTAAACATTGTGCCCCTAAATGTTTTCGAAATTGCATCTTTCATGATCATAATACTCATGCAATTTAAGTGTTCTTACCTTTTTTAGTCCCTCTTTTTATCATAGAAACTTACATTCGTAAGGGTAAGGGTCATTCAATCCAAAGAACAAGGTCTAAATCTATGCAACCAAGAATAATCATGATGTTCTCCTTCCAAATCTTGAAGTTTATGCCATTTAGCACAAGAATATAGTTGATGTTGGCAGATATAGTAGCAACAGAAGTATTCACTAAATAGAGAACACAATAAATAAGATAAGCTAACAATTAAATCTGAATGCTTTATAATTAATAAATTCAAATAATAACAATCCCATCGAAAGATATTTAGCACAACATTAAAATTTAGTCTTTGGATAGAAATATCAATTCGTAGGTGGTACTCTTATTGTAGTGATCAAATATTGAAAATAAATTCCTTTAAAAAATAAGCCTTTCTCTGGATCGACTTATAATCAAACGGAAAACCAAATAGTTGTCACATATTTATCACTACAAGTATGTTTGAATTTTGGCTAAATAACAACCTTCTTTTGAGTTGATTATTATTCATATAAAATTCATTCATTTAAAACCATCTTGATATTTTATAATTAAGCAATCTATACAAAAGAGGTTACTTTGGTAACATATATTTTTTAATTAATTAATTTAAAATTTCAATAAAAATATGGCAAAATTTGAATTTTATTAGTTAATTCTTGAAAAATAATTTTGTTCAACCATAGTTGATTTTCTATTAAATCAATAAATTGGAATATATAACCTTAATAAGGAAAAAGACAAAGAAATTTCTTTTCTAGGACAATTATAAAAGCAAGAATTTTCTTTGGAATTTGAACAAAGCTTATTTCTTAACGCATAAATAAAAGCCTTTAAAGCAAAATGAAAATCAAGATGAACTATCTCATGCTTTAAAGACATGGCCACACAAAACAAAAAAAGCATATAAACTGAGGCACCTTTGGCTTTTTAGCGCCCTTTCTCTGCATTTGTTCTTTCCTTTTTTTTATATCAATCGAAACCCTTAAAGCAAATAGCCATCGAAACCCAAGAGAACATGATGTGAATCCATTGTAAAGCAAGATATACATATTTCTTTAAGGAAAATATGAAAGCTTTATAACACGTAAACTAATGCTTGCAAAAGACCCAAATGAAACAAAATTTCACTAAAATCAGAATGGAAGGGTTGTAAATTATGATGGTTTCGGTAAATCATTGTTTGAAGCACGATAAGTAAAGTTGTAAAACCATATAATATGAACCTTTTTTTTCTTAATAACGTAACATGAAAATGGCCCTGATACCACTTGTGAGACTCAATAAAATTACAACATAAGGCCAAGATCTATCATGACAGATTATAAAGAATAACTTGATAGCGGAAGCATACTTGAATCCATTGGAATAGTCATCTTTAAAATGATGCGGTTTCCTTTGGTTCTTAATCTTGCAAGAGATGTCTTTAGGTTGTCCATCTTTTCTCTTGATGGGATGAAAGAAAAGAAACCCTAACCTTATTCTTGGGGACCATAACCACATATTTATATGTATAATGCTTATTCCCAGTTTGCCTATCATAAATTAGAAATATAATACTAAAGTTTATACATATATTTTGAGCCACACTTTATTAGATGATTTAGATCTAATAACCCAAAAATTTATTAGATAATTTTTAATGTTGGGTTATACTTTATAATAGCCCATGACATGTAATTATATATATATATATATAAGTCCATAAAAAATCCAACATTTTTTCCATATGTGAAAGAAATGAATTATGAGCCCTATGAACTTTTCATCCATTTCAAGGAAATAAAAATAACCAAAGGTTGGAAAGTCATGAAAGGTCATGATCTTTGGGTTGAGCTTAATATCCTCCAATTTATAGACATAGTTGAATTAGTAATTTTCTTAAAAAAAGTCTTGAAATTGTCATCCATAAGCCTGTGGTTGATGAATATTAACATGTTCTATGCTATGATAAGCTAAGCAGAGAAGAAAAATCCTAAGAAATCAAAGAAAAACAGAATGTGGTTTTTTTTTTTAAGACTTTCACCCTTTAACTTGTGGCAAATTTAAATCCTACAAAGTTCCATTTTGTAGATAAACTTTAAGTATCATAAGCTATACTGGCATACACTAATATAGTAATCTTTAATTTATATGGTCAATAATTAATTAGTTTAATGAAGACATACATCCTTGAACTATGTAATTATCTAGGAAACTGAAATTGAAAATGAAACAAAAGAAAAGGAGCTGGAATAGTATAAACTTGGAGAACGATTTTTATATGGTATGAAAAGGAGTATACATTAAGAATCATTGATGTTATTAGCTCCTCAAGGGAAGAGAATAAGGTGTTTGTCAAATTTGCTCTTCAAGTTGTCAAGAAACAAGGGAGTCAGATTTGATCATTGATGCTATTGTTTGGACTTGCCATTGGGATGTATTTAAATAAGATATGACATTGAATGTTAATAAGATAAAATCTATCGATTGTTTGTAATGTGTGCTAAAACTACTTTTTTAATTATTGTAGTCTATGCTCTTTTCCAACTTTACTTACATGTTTATCTTATAGTTAAAAAATTGGTTGTTTTTTTTACAAGAAAAAATGTATATATATATAAATCAATATTGATTGATTACACTATATAATAAATAATTTTCATAAAAAAATTTTATATTCATTTTGTATTCAAAATCTATTGCATGTACAGATGGTTCAAACAAATCCAACTGTAAATGCTAGAAATGCACTAGTAGAAGTTGTAAAAAATAACACAGTGTAGCAACTGTAAAAACTAGGTATGCAGTTGCAAAAGCTATAGACATAGTTGTAAAAGCTTAATTCTCCACATCAAATTTAGCTGCTACATTTTCAAATTAATTACAAACAATCTGAGGAAAATTAATAATTCTATTGCATAATACTTAACACATACATAATCTTTAAAATCATGTACCTTTATTACTAGTAACATCAACAATAGGATCAGTAAAAATGCAATATGAATATGAGGATACATATGTGGTTATAAGTTAAGAAAACTAAATACCTATGAGGATGCTACACAATAATACTTAAGATGTTCTAAGGTTAGTAACTAAAAGAAATGAGAGAAATGGTGGCTAAGTTTCAATTGGTGGCTAAGTTTCAATTTTGTATGGTATATTTCAAAGACAAATAATAAGTATTAAGATATAAAAGCTCTCCTATAATACAATTGTCATCGCAACGTATGCCATGTCGAAAACTAGTAATAAACCATGTAGTTGATATACACACATTGACATGTGTAAGTTTTAGTATAATCGTCCAATAATAGTTTTTAGAGTGACCTTCCAAGAAAAAGAAGCATTATATTAATATGCAAGTCATTATATAAAACATTATATTAATATGTAAGTTAGTTCACATTATTCTTAAAGTAGTAAGGAAGTACTAATTTAAAGTCTAAAAGAGAGCAACTGATGGAACAAATACCATAATTTACCAATCTTGCTTTTGGTTCTTTTAGATGTTCCTTCTCTCTGTTTCACCCTTCTTCTACAAGACATTTTTCATCAACACTTTTTTAAGACAATAAATGAACCTATAACACAAAATAAATAATAAGTTAGTATTAATAGTAGGATTGATTAACAATTTTAATTGGCTAAAATGGTTACTGATTGTGATCAAGGTGTGTCAGTCTCTTACAATCCATAAATGCTATATGTTCTTATGCTATGTCCAATCTATTTGTGTTTACTACAAGTGGCTAAACCACCAACTTTGGTAGACATCTGACTACTCTTACCCTTACTAGGTTCTTTGACTCTCTTCTTTTTGGTCTTCTAGATCTCTTTATATATGCAGGGAGATGTATGAATTGACCATATTATTCTTCAGATATTAGCCAAAATCGCTTAATAGGAATTAGATTTAAAGTTTTGAAATAAAATTTCAAGTATGTCTCCTTGGAGTAGCAAGATAATGAGCTAAATTGTTAGTTGCTTCCTTTTTATTTTTTTTTCAAATTTCTTTAAGATATTAGGACATATATCACCATTATAAGTTGTCATCCATTCCTTCTTAAGGTTACTCTTAAGGTGGAACTCTTCATTATTACTCTTTGGATGACGTCCAAACAAGTTAATATGGATTTGTTCCTTGCATTTCTAAAAAAAACATTGAAACACTTAAGTTGTTTTGATAGATAAAAACATTACTCTTAGATGTTTTGTTATAGGTATGTATGCATAATGTTTTTTTTCCATAATTTTATCCAACTAGTCATGTGTCTGCTTATGTATACTCCCAAACTTCACCATCTATCATTCAAACCCTTGCCTTATACATTTAGAAGCAACACTGAACATTTGATACTTGATAATAATAGATATTATATTTCATTTATAAGTTTGCTCATAAATGTCTATAATAATATCGATGACTATATTGATTTTAACTAATTATTAAAAAGTTACTCTAATCCTTGGTCATATTTTTTAAAGAAAAATAAGTTTATTACATTACTAAACTTAGCAAGAAATCATTTTAATAATGAATATGAGTTTACTTTTTGTTTGTCACTCATGAAAACCTATGAGTTGCTTTTGCTAATTTCATCTAGTAAGTTGTCAAGAAACCACTTCCATGACTTTTTTATCAATACTCGCCTATGTTAGTAGGTAGATATTACCATTTGGATATCTACCAATTACTGTCAATAATTGCCCACCATTTTAAGTATTCAAGTGACAACCATTGTTGTATATGTTGGCTTACAAGCATTAGTAAACACATCTTTCATTTTTTGTACATAAATATATCATGAATTGAAAACACTATCGAGAGCTTTAATGTATAATGAATTCCCTTTATTATATTCCATACTAGTCAAGAAATACCCCCTCAATTTAGCATACTATGCTCCTTCTTCTCCAAGAACCAATTATAAAGAATATCTCTTGGCATACACTTTAATATCATAAATGTTATGTTGATGATCCTTTAATAATGCTCTTTTTAATATAGAAATATCTAAGTTGGGCTATCTCTAAAGTATGATATATAATGCCTCTTAATCCATTTACAATTTAGCCTCCTACTATCAAACACTTTACCACATTTATGAACATCATGAAATGTTTTAATTTGGAACACTTCTCCACTTTATGTCACACATGCACGAATTCTTCACCCACATGTCTTCTTGTACTCTACAGTCACTCTCATTCTTTTTGTATATGTTATCAAAACCCTTTTGTATGGAATAGTTCTTTAATATTACTTTAAATTTACTAAATGAAGTAAATATCACCTCCTACTTTAGATTAATTATAGATTTGACACTAGTTAACAGACTAAAATGAGGGTATTTAGGTTTCTTTCCTTCGATATTTAAACTTTATGAAGGCTACTTATATCATCATCATTAACTAATTCATGGTAATCGAAGTCAATCAGTGGAACATAAAATGATATGTTATCTCCTCAGAAGAGTACACCAAGTCACTTTATTTAAAAGACTCTTCATTATTGAATGTTAAGACAGTTGAATCCTAATCAATCCAATTAGAATATCAACTAAGAGGTCGTTAATATTAAAGAAATTAGGGTACTTTTGATGTATGCTAAATAGACTTTTCTTTGGCACTACTTTTATGGAATACTACTTGTATTGTGGATAAAATTTCAAGGATTTGATATTCAATTCATAAACTATTGTCATCATAAGCTTATTTTTACTAACTTAAGCAAAAGGGAAAAATTTTGGGAAGAATTAGAGCAAATTGGAGCAACTTTGGAAATTAGGATGAAGGAGCAAACATGTTCCACCATAATAATTTTTGTTTTCCCTCTACAGAAAACATGCCCTCATATTGATGCTGTGTTCAAAACATGGCATTGAATACCCTCTTGTGTAGAGCTTGTGTTGAGTGTATAATTTCCAGAATAATGTAAAGTGTATATAGCCATGACATGGCACCGTGTTGGAGAGTTATATAGCTCATTAAAGGGAAAATTTTGGGGCTTAAAAAGAAAACAAAGAAAGAGAAAGAGAAAGTTTTTTTGGCAGGGACTATTTTAAAGGTGGTAGAGGAAGGAGCAAAGCAAAGGCATGTGAGTAATATTCTAAAGCCACTTCCACAATAGTTTGGATCAAAATTAATTCCATATATGAAGATAGGGATGGTTTTTAATAAGAATTCCTTATGTATCATAAGTTATTATTTTTGTTTCCTCTATGGTTTTTATATTGAATTCATTAGTTTAATTAGGATCTAAATTGGAATATAAATTTAGGTTGGAGGAATCTAAGATGTAATACATTTTGATTTATCTTTAGTTTAATAACTTTCTCATTTTCTTATGATTTATTCATGTTTTTATATTGATTCAATTAAAGGAGAAAAGTGGAAGATTCAATAATTGATTCATACATCAAGATTTGAGAGATAAGGTATGTGTCTAGATCACAACATGGCTAAAGAGGGTTGAGCATGACTTAATTAAGAGAAAAACTATAAGAGCTTCTTAATTTAGAGTAAATCCTATCACAAGTGTTTACAAAGTGAGTTAAAGCATTCTTATACTGATTTAATTTGAAAGAAATTTTGGTTGATCAAACTATGGATAGGGATTGTATATTGTGATTGAGAATATAATCTAGGTTAGGAACTCCTAGTATTCAATAAATTTAGAAGAAATCATTATGCTAAAGTGAAATTGATTGTAGTAAAGTCTGAGGAGAATTCTCACCTAAATCTATCTACGTTTTCATCACTACCTTGTGTTAGTATTTAATTTGAAAAAATTATTTAATTATCTATTTAATCATTATAATCACTTATCTAACTTGATAAGTTTGTAAAGAGTAGGTGGTTATCAGATAAACATTATGAGATCGACCAATACTAGCTTACGATGTCTATAGCTACATTATGTGTTTATAGTTATTATTAGAATACATCAAATTTTTGGTGTCATTTCTAGAGACTGGTAATAATATTTATAGACTTGAATACTAGGTATAGTAGATATTTCGTTTTTATTTAATTTCGCTATTTATTTACTAAATTTTCTTTATTTTATGTTGTTTGTAGATCTTGTCTTGTTTTTATAATTATGACAATCTATAGAATCTTGTTAGACCAAATCCCAAGATTGAAAGAACGGTGCATGCAAGAAGAAGACTCCAAAGAAAGGTAAATGTAAAAGAAGTAAATATGGCTACAATGAACATGAGGTCCTTAAAAGTTTTCATAGTACTAACTACCCAAGGCATCAATTTATGAATTGTGAGGCCCAATATCGAAGTTGCTAAATTCGGGCCAAAGCTTTCCTTGTTTTCTATGGTGCAAAAAAACCAATTTGTCTATTCATCAATTGAAGACCCTATCCTGCATTTTTCAAGGTTTCTAGGGTGATTATGACACATTGAAGTTAAAACATCATTTCTCTTGATGCTGTTAAGCTTCGATTCTTCCCTTTCTCTTAAAAGAGATAGAGCTAGAGCATGGTTATAAACCTTACCATTTGATTCCTTAATTATATAGGATCCCATGCATTCTTGGCTAAGTATTTTCCTCTAGGGAAAGTCACACAAATTAAAATTCAGATTATTATCTTTTCCTAGAGAGAAGATGAATCCTTATATGATGCTTAGGAGAGGTATAAAGAGTTGTTAAGGTTTTGTCTACGTCATAGATTAGAGAAGTACCTTGTTGGTTAGAACTTTTATAATGGAATGATTATAGCACCAAGATCTTAGTGGATACTATTGTTAGTGGAGCGATGATGAACAAGACAGCGAATGAAGATTACTTTATTGAAGATATGGCTTATAACCATTGTTAGTGGTCCGGTGGGTGATCTACTCCTAAGAAATCCCTAAGTAAGTATGAACTTGATGCTTTAAATATTCTAGATATAAAGTTAGATACTGTATCTCAAAAGTTTGACCATATGCATATTAATTCTGTTAGTACTTCTAACATTATTTGTGATATTTATGGATCCCAAGCCATTTAACTATTGATTGCCAATTAGGGAATCAATTTCTACATGGACCATCTGTAGAACAAATTAACCTATCAGCAACTCTAACAAAGAAAAGGACCTATTTTCCAACACTTATAATCCTAGTTGGAGAAGCCACTCAAACCTCTCTTATACAAACAAGCTTAATCAACTACCTTAAAATAATAGGCATCCATTTGGTTTGCAACCTAGTCTATATAACCCTCCCCTTAAAAAATGTAGATTAGAATGTCTTTAAGAGAATTTCCTCACTACCTAAGTTAAAAAAAAAAGAAGAATTCAAAGAGGAGATAAGAAAACTCCATTATAAGATAGATTCAGTTACCATGTACCTCAAATTGCTCTAAACTGATATTTTCTAATATGATAGTGCCTTTGTTAGATCATCTAGTCAACTACCTAGCAAACCTACAAATCTTAAGGAGTATTGTGATGTTGTGATCTTGAGAGGTGGTAAATAATTAAATAACCCTAAGATAAGGGAGGTAAGGGATAAAGAGCATAAGGAGAAGGAGAGATCATGTGAAGTTAGGTTAGGGATTTACTATTTGATAGTCAATGACAAATGTTCTATGAAATTTAAAGACTATAGAATTATGGCCTTGACTAAGGAATGTAGTGCCATAATCCAAAACAAACAACCCCCTAAACTCTATGATCTTGGCAAAATTTCCATATCTTGCACTATTGGTGAAATGAATTTCAATAATGCTTAATGTGATTTAGGAGTAAGTGTGAGCCTCATGCCCTTTTTTATTTATAAGAAGCATAAGATAGAAGGCCTAAAGCCTATCACTATCACCTTACAATTGGTAGACCATTTTGTCAAACATTCAATAGGTAATTAGAGGACAAATCCATCAAGATCAATAAATTCTATATTATTGTTGACTTACTTATTTTAGAAATAAAAGAAGATATGCGAACCCCCATCATCCTTGGAAGATCTTTCCTAACTACAACTTAAGTCATCATTGATATAAATAAAAGAAAATTTTCTATGACTGTTGATGATGAAAAAATCAAATTTAATTTATCTAATGCTATGAAATATCTCTCTTTTCAAAACTCTTGCTGTAGGATCGACAAAACTAACATAGTCATGAGAAAGGAGTTATTGCTAAGCATGAACCATAAGATCTAGTTGATGAATGCTTAGGGAAAATGACTCCTTACCAAATGAGAAAGAAAAGAAGACTCTGTAAAGGAGATTGAATCCTAATTTGAACTTAAAAGGGAAGTGCTCTAGAGTTCTACTAAGAGGATTAAGCTTTGGCATCATAAAATAATACTCAGTAAAGGGTTCCATGAAAGCGATTGGTTACTTTACCTTAACTCTCGATTGAAACTTTTTCCAGATAAGTTAAATTTGAGATAGCCTAGAACATTCCAAGTGCGACAAGTCTTTCCTCATAAAAGTCTAGAGTGAGAATATTGAAGCATTCAAGGTGGATGCGCATTAACTGAAGTCCTACATATCAGGTGATTAAATAGAAAAATGAATTACACATGTACTTTTAGATCCACACTTAGATCCTTAGTAACTAAATAAGGATCAAGCTTAAGACCTAAAATAAGTTCTTTTTGGGAGGTAATCCAACAAATTTTTTTCCTTTTTTTAATGCCTTTAAAATTCATTATTTTTAGTAGTTTAGTATATTAGTAATTATTTTCCTTATTTTTTATGCCACTATCTTGCTCTTGTTTTGCTAAAATTTTGTTGTAAGGTCTAAAGTTAGTGCATTTGTATTTTTGCAGATTTTTGATCTAAAATGATGTGCTACATGCCACCATGTCATACCAATGTTTTATACTAAAATAAGACAAAGAGGAAATGTTTTAACATAAGACATACATGGCACCATGTAGGTACCATGTCTATGAACACCCCACTATATAGTCCCCCTAGTCAACCCATGTTCATTTATAGAAAAAGCAAGGAATAAGGAAAAATGCCCATACAGTAACACATCATATACCATGGTAGGTTGTTCACTATGTTTTCTAAATGTGTCCCTAGGTATGTATACACATAAGTATATTGTAGCCCATGTAGCTAAATCACAATAAGATAGAATAGGTATGTATTGAACATGGTACGAACACATCCCTATGTTAAGCTTGTGTTAATATTTTAATTTTTTCTGCCATCTCTTCTTATATTTTAAAAAAATTTCCCTATGCTAGTCTACATATTACCATGTTCCAGGGAAGCACAATAGCTATATAGTACAATATATTTATTGTGTTAACACTTTTAGATTCAACTACACCCCTTTATGTTCTTTGTTTTTCACCATGTTTTCATTTAGTTTTCTCTATAAATCTATTTTCCCTTTAAGTTCCAGGAGTGATAAGCCAAGCCCTATATAATTCTAACCCTTCTAAGGTTTTATTTATCCAATTTTTCACATCACCTATGTACATTTTTCTAATGCCCCTGTTTTTCTTAATTTGATGCATCTCAGGTTATTAAATACTACAATTTATGACTTATGTTTAATTTCTCTTTACATGTCCATTACATATGATCTTAAGGAATTAGCAAAATTGGCTTAGGTGAAGTGGAACTCTATGTACATTATATGGTTTAAATGTCTTATTGTACCTACTTAGATTGTTTGAATAATGAGTTGGTTAGTCGAGCCTTTAGATTTAATTAGAGGACATAGGAAATTGAATTTGTATCCTTTTCCAACAATAACACGAATATTATAAGAACAATACCTAAACCTATAAGATGCGAAGGTATTATATCCTATATCTAATAGTTCATTCATTGATTTATCCTTTCACAAGTTATTCTTCATAAGAGTAATTAGATGTATCTCTCAGGCTAAAAGAGATATGGGAGCAACTTGAGAAGTAAGAATATCATGTTGGGAAGTTTCATATCAAATTTCATGGCCAATGGATGAATAACAAAAGAGATATCATAAGAAGAATGAAAGGAGGAGAAATTTGGAAAATAGCTTCAGAAGCCACGGTTTAGGACCTACTTGGTCCAGCCACCTTGTGGTCCTGTTTTCCTCCACTTGCCTTTTAAATATAATTTTAATATCTTTTGAAGGACTTCTGCCTTTAAACACATCCTAATAATTGTTAAGATGGAAAAAAAAAAACAAATCCTAAGCCATGTCGAAGAGTTTTTACATAGGAATAAAGAAGTTAGATAAAAAACATAAATACTGCAAGATCAAGATTGATTTTGGAAATAATTATCATCAAGAAGTCAAGGAATTCAAGAGCTTCACTCGTGAGCCTTAATATTCCCTCTCTTGTTTTTAATGATTTTTGTTGTTGTTCTTAGGATGTTTAGGAACTAAACTTCTTATAAGTTTTAAGTTATTGTGAACCCTAATATGTAGTATACATTGTTTTTTTTTAATTTAATGTGAAAAGTTTAAATTTTCCTTGAATTTCTTATGGATATTAATTGCAATTGGTTTATGAATTATTTGTGACCACGTAATATTCAATTATAATATATGATTCATATGTTTAGATGGATCAAATAAAATATATGATTAGATTAACCATAGGTAATGCATCTTGCATAGATTCCTTGGCTATAGGCTTACATAAGATGCCTGGATTAGATGTGAGTCTAATAAAAACAATAGGTTCCACATATTTTGGTAATGTATTCAATTGGTAAATTGAGATAGAGTGATCAACCACTTAGTTTATCAAATTGAATAGGAATTTCATGACTTGATTGTGAGCTTGTAACTCAGTTTTGGGAACCTACAACTTAAGATAATCTAGAAAATACATTAAATCAAAGTAAAGTGATGGATACACATATCTTAGGGGATTGATAATCTAAATCCGAAAGTCAATCTTATTAATTAATTTAC
>JAOXYD010000002.1:5565922-5585698 GCA_028565735.1 Pinacopodium congolense
GTTTAGAAAAACAGAAAACCAGAACCAAAAATAAAAACAAAACTAAACATGGCCTAAGTGAACTTATGATATCTAGATGTCTATTAGAGAATATAAGATATGATCAACATTCAGTTCCTATAAGCATACCTATCTCTAG
Source organism: Pinacopodium congolense (assembly GCA_028565735.1). NCBI lineage: Eukaryota > Viridiplantae > Streptophyta > Magnoliopsida > Malpighiales > Erythroxylaceae > Pinacopodium > Pinacopodium congolense. Next base: position 5,566,062 of record JAOXYD010000002.1, read on the forward strand.
GAGTCTTCATCCCATAATAATCTTAACCCTACTTCTAATCTTATAGAAGATGGTGTTAGTATTCCTTAAGTTAAAGTTAAAGATGAATCATTCAACTTTCTCAGGAAGCTTACCTAGGAAAAGGGAGGGTAATTGTGTTATCCATCGAATAAGAAAAATGAGGAGGTGAAAGATGAGAAGGATGGGAAATAATGATGGATGAAATAGGGAGAGTTGACCTGGTAATCGAGATCTCATTACTATTGGTCAACTTTTACTTCTTTTTCATCCTGGAAGACAAAGCTAGCAAACCTTTCTCATTGGTTGCTCTAGGGTAAGCATCTTCTTCATATTCATAGCTATTCATAAAATAATATGGATGTTAGTATGCCATTTAAAGACATAAGTAATAGAGAATGAAGAAAAGAAATCTATATGGATACTTTTCTCTACAAGACACCTTTGACATGATTAGGCATTGCTCATAAAGTAAGGTATGATAAGGTGGAAGAGAGATGGTTAGATTGATAAGTTTTTAGGAAAAGAACTTTAAGATTATGTTGTTTGTCTCCCATTGGGAAAATCTCTCATATAATTCCCTTTATAAAGGTCTATAGGTTTGCATTATTTGATAGATAGAAAAATTTCTACCTTCAATGGTGTAATTTTTTAAACGATCGAGATCTACTTTAATTACTCAAGAAATACCATTTACTTTTTTTTGTCTCTATAAGTTTGCATTGGTTTAAGATTAAATAAAATCATAACACATGACCATGATTAATTATGTCAGATTATCAAAAGTAACTTGATTGTGGAAATGTACTTGAATCCATTGAAATAATTATGTTTAGGATGTTACAATTCCTTCTTAATTCTTAATCTTTCAAGAGATGTATATAGGTCGTCAGTCTTTTCTCTTAATGGGATGAAAAAAAAAATCCTAAATACTCTCTTGGGGACCATAACCTCTTATTTATATATATTGTGTTTATTCCCAAATTTTTCATCATAAATTAGGAATATGACACTAGAGTTTCTACACAAGTTATGGACCATACTTTATTAGATGATTTGGACCCAATAATCCAAAACTTTATTAAATAACTTTTAATGTTGGGTCACACCTTATAATAGCATGTAACATGTAACTCTATATAAGTCCACCAAAAAATCCAACAGTCTCTTACTTAGAATACATATATATATATATATATAATTCCTTATAATTATATGTTATGGTAAATCTTATGAGCTTAAAAGTGTTATTATTATGAAATCATCTTTACACAATCTGATTCGTTAATCATATCAATGTATGATCAAAGGGATCTTTGTCACATTCATTATGACTAAACCCATCAATGATCATATACATCAATAAAATTAACGACATGGATCAATTATAGATGTGTAACATAGAAATTTCATGTCACGGGATCTTAATATGCCTATTTTCAATGAGTCCTACCTTATTACTTAGTGAGATCAAATTAAATGAAATCAAAGTGAAAATTTACAAAATCCTTTACACTACAATATCAAATCATACAAAATCTATAAGACATTTGTGTAATCATAAATATCCATACATACAAACTTATACTAAACTAACATATCATCAAATAAGAAAACACCCATATGATAAGTGTGCTCATGAAAGACTATAGGTGGTAAATCTTTAGTCAATGAATCTGCAATTATAGAGTTTGTCCTAATATGATCTATATGCAACTGATCACTATGAATTCTTTCTTTAACAACTAGGAACTTGATGCTGACGTGTTTCGACTTTAACAAGCTCATCTTGTTATTAAGATACAATACTACCGATTTATTGTCACAAAATAGCTTTAATGGTCTTTCAATGCCATTTATAATTTATAGCTTAATGAAAAAATTTCACAGCCTTATTCCATGATTGGATACGTCATAACATACTGTCAACTCCACTACTATAGTGGAAGAAACTATGAGTGTTTGTTTAACACTCTTTTAAGAAATGGCTCCTCCAGTAAGCATGTAGATATAACCTGAAGTGGATTTATAACTGTCTTGGCATCCCACAAAATTGGAATCCGAATACCCAATGATCTTTAACTAATCCGATCTCCTGTATGTAAGTATGGAATCTTTTATTCTCTTAACATACCATATAACCTTTTGGTTGTTTTTCAATGATCTAGTCTTGAATTGCTCAAATATCTGCCTAACATTCCAATAATATATGTAGTATCCAGACATATATATATTGAGTATATATTAGATTTCCTATAGACAAAGCATAAGGAATATTTTACATTTATTTAGTTTCTTAATCATTTTTGGGGAATTAATTTAGACTAAATTTGTTTCCTTTAGCTATAGGGGTATCACTTGTTTTACAATCCTACATGTCAAATCTCTTAAGTATTTTCTCGGTATAGCTCTTTTATGATAACCTGGGAACACATTGAGAATGATCTCGATGTATTTGAATTCCTAATATAAAAGAAACTTTACCAAGACCTTTCATTTTAAAATTATTTAATAGAAATTTCCTAATTTTATGTAATAAGCTTATATCATTGATGGCAAGTAGTATGCAATTAACATGTAAAAGAAAAAAAAATATTTACTACAACTGAACTTATGGTATACACTGTTATCAACCAAATTCATCTAAAACCAAAAGAGATGATAACTTGATGAAACTTGTAATAACATTGACGAGAAGCTTGCTTAAGTCCATAAAAAGATTTCTTTAATTTACAAATCATTTGCTTTGAATCTTTGGGAACAAAGCTTTTAGGCTGCTCTATATAAAATGTTTCATCACTGTCACCATTATGAAACATTATCTTAACATCCATTTGATGTAACTTAAGATTAAAATGTGTCACAAGTGCCATTATAATCATCCTAAAAGAATTTTTAAAAGATATCGGTGAAAAATTTTCTTTATAATTGATACCTTCTTTCTGAGTAAAGCCCTTTACAATAAGACCAGCCTTATATCTTTCCGCATTGCCTTATGAATTCCTTTTTGTCTTAAATATCCATTTACAACCAATGGGTTTCACACATTCAAGCAATGAGATAAGATCCCAAACGTCATTGTCTCTTATGGACTTAAATTCCTCATTCATCGCGTCAATCCACTTTTAAGAATTACAACTTTCAATGGTTTAATAGAAGTTGATTAGATATCTTCTACTATGCCAATGTCCATATCATGTTCTTAAAGAAAGATAATATAATCATCCCAAATTATAATTCTCCTTTCTCTAGTGGTTCTTCTTAATGACACTTGTTTTTAAGGTTAATGAGTTAGTCATTCAAGAATATTCAATTGATCTTGATTAAAGAGATTTTAAAAATTGTCGTATTGTTGTAAAGTTCATTCTTAAATAATATCGGGAATAATACCCTGATTATGATCAATAATAACTATAAGAAGAGAAACAAATTCCATTTCAAAGACAAAGTCTCTAACCTTGTCCTTATCTACCCTTTTAAACTCAACATCCTTAAGAAATTAGGCATTTCCTGTCTAAAAAATTTATTTACTTGTGAGATCATAAAATTTATATCCCCGTGACTGTTCAAAGTTTCTAACAAAATAGTTATTGATTGTTCTTGAGCCCAGTTTTCTTTTATTTAGCCTATAAGGCCTTGCCTTAATTGGACAATTTCAAATGTGAAAGTGTTTTATATTAGGCCTTTTGCATGTATATTATTCATAAGGGGTTTTAGTTGTTACCTTAGTTAGAACTTTATTAAGAATATAAGTTGTGATTTTTAATGCTTCTTCCTACAACGAATATGGTAAGATAATGTGATAATCATACTCTTTACCACGTCTTTAAGTGTTCTATTTTATCTCTTAGCAACACCATTCATGTTAGGATTCCCTGTCATAATGTATTATGGGACGATAACTCATTCCTTTAAGAATTTGGCAAATAGGCCTAAACATTATTCACCTAAACTGTTATATCTATCATAATATTCCCACTATGGTTAGATCTGACACTTTTAATCCTTTTTCCAAGTTGATTTAAAACTTTATCTTTAAAAAAAATTAAAGATGTTTAGTGTTTGTGATTTCTCATGAATGAAATAAAGGTGCCCATAATATGAGTAATCATCTATGAATGTAATAAAATACCTTTGATCATTTTAAGAAGGGATAGGAAATAGCTTCCAAATATCTGTATATATTGGTTCTAAGACGTTTGAAGATCTTTTGGAATACAATCTCTTTATGTTTGTCTGATTCTGCTTAATATAATTGATACAAACTTTAAAAATTGATATATCAAGTGGATCAAAAATTCCATTTAACTACGCCATTCCATTATTTGTTTAGAGATACGTCCTAAACGCTTATGCTATAGCAAAGCAGAATTACCATTTGTTAATTTTAGTACCTCATAAATTAACATAAAGGACTCATTAGATGAGACATTTGTATTAAGTAAATATAGATTATCAATTACAGAGCCGAAACCAATAAGTTTTGAATCATAAAAGACTAAATTATTCTATTTCTAAAGGAAAAATAATAACTAGTATTGTCCAAAACAGAAATAAAAACCAAAATTTGCCTAAAAGACGATACAATATAAGTCTCTTTCAAATCTAAAAAATTTCTAACCTTTACCTTAACTTCAATTGCCATTCCATCACCCACATAGATGAATCATTCTCCATCACTGAGTTTTCAAGAGCTCAAGAAGCCATGCATGGACATGCTTATATGGGTAGTAGTATCAGAATCTATCCATTAAATATGTTTAGGTATTGAAATCAAATTAACCTCAGAATAGTGCAAAGAAAGAAGTGTACCTTTCTTTGCATGCCAAGTATGATACTTGGTACATTCCTTTTTCTTGTGAGAAGTATTTCTATAAAAGTAGCAAGCAAACTCCTTAACTTATTGCTTTAATCCCTATGTTGCTTCTTTTATGGTGCATTACTTGTAACTTCCTTATCCTTCTTTCTTTTCTTGCTATTGACCTTAAAATTGGATGCCAAATAAGCATTTTTAACTTTCTCTTACTTTAATCTCTCTTCTTCTTACACACAATATGAAATGAACTCATTAAAAGTATATTTCCCATTTTGATAGTTATAACTAACCTTAAATGGGTTGAATTGTGTATGAGGAAAGATCAAAACTAAATGTACAAGCAAGTTTTCCAACAACTCTAACCTTAGTGCCTTTAGTTTTGAAGCGAGATGAGATATTTTTAGAATGTACTCCCCGATGCTCCCATTGACTTTATACCTCATAAAAACAAGTTTTGTTAGAATAATTCTTGTTTCCACAATTTTGTTTTTAGTAATGTGTTGCTCAAATTCTTCAAGGAACAATTTGACATCTTTTAATTCAAACATTGTGCCTTTAAATATTTCTGAAACTACATATTTCATGATCATAAGACTCATATGATTTGAGCGTTCCTACCTCTCCCAATCCCTCTTTTCATTAAAGGAACTTATGTCTATAAGGATAGGGGGTTGCTTAATCTGAAAAGTAAGATCTAGATCCATGTTTCTAAGAATGATCATAACGTTCTCCTCTAAACCTTAAAGTTTATGCCATTCATCACAAGAATAAAGTTAATGTTGACAGATATAGTAGTAATAGAAGTATTCATTGAATAGAGAATAAAATAAACAAGATAAGCTCACAATTAAAATTTGAATTCTTTATAATTAATAAATTCAAATAATGGCAACCCCATCATAAGATACCTAAGACAACATTGAGATTTATTCTTTGGACAGAAATATCAATTTGTAAGTAATAATCTTATTGTAGTGATTAAATATTGACAATAAATTCTTGTAAAAAATAAGCCTTTCTTTAGACTAACTTATAATTACATGAAAAGGAAAATAATTGTTGCATATTATCACCACAAGTATGTTTGAATTTTGATCAAATAACAACCTTCCTTTTGGTTGATCATTATTAACATAAAATTCATCCATACTTGGCCATCTTGATATTTTAGAATTAATCACTCTACATAAAAGAGGTCACTTTAGTAATCTAGTGCTTCAATAAATTAATTCAAAATATCAATAAAAAATGCCAAAATTTGAATTTAATAAATTTAACCATAATTCATAATATATATTTTTACTATTAAAACTGAGAAACTAAAATCTAATTTCATAAAGTAGACCAAATTAAAAAAAAAAGCACTCTAATTGTAAAACTTTATCTCCAAAGTGAATCAAGTGGTTTCTGTAGAAAAGTAACACAAAAACCAAGACATATATAAATAACCAAACTAAAGACCCAAAAATTAACCATAAGCTTTTTAAGCAAGTAAACCAGGGTACTTGAAAACCCATTAAAGACCAAACTTCTTTCTGTATTTATGGAACAAATGCCTTCAACACATAAATCAAGACATGCCTAACAGATCCTTCTCTGGATTCATTCTTTTGAAAACATTTTATTCTCTTTTTTTAATCATTAACCAAATAAAATAAACTTTAAGGAAGCACAAAAATTGAGAATAAGCATCTGTTAAATTAAAAACTCAAACATTTCTATGTTGTTTCATTGAACTCCATGATTCAAAGTAACATGATATTGGCTCTGATACCGCTTGTAAGAATTAATAAAATTACAACACAAGATCAAGATTTATCATGTCATATTATCAAGAGTAACTTGATTACAGAAACATACCTGAATCCATTAGAATAATCACATTTAGGATGCTGTAATTCCTTTTTAGTTCTTGATCTTCTAAGAGATGTGTATAGGCTGCCACTCTTTTCTCTTGATGGGATAAAAGATAAGAAAACCCTAAATACTCTCTTAAGGACCATAACCTCTTATTTATATATACAGTATTTATTTTTAATTTTTCCATCATAAATTAGGAATATAACACTAGGGTTTCTACACATATTATGGGCTATACTTTATTAGAAGATTTGGACCCAATAATTTAAACTTTATTAGATCATTTTTAATGTTAGGCCACACGTTATAATAACCCATGGCATGTATATATATACATGTCATGGGTATATATATATATATGTAGGTCCAACAAAAATTTAACAATTGGTATATGAAAAACTTTGAGGCTTGGGTGACTTCCTTAATATGGCAAGTGATAATGAACCTAACCAGCAAGCTGTAAGCTTGTAATTGTAATTGTGTAGGATTCAAATTTTTGGCATTCATTATTTGAAAGATTTTATGATGGAGAGGAAGTTGAAATCCATATTTGAATAATTGAAATAAAAGCCCACATCACCAGGCTTACAGTAACATTTATGCTTATCATCACCTAGATATCTGAATGAAATCTCTTTAGGTATGTGGAACTTTTTTCAATTTTTTGGACTAAACTCTTTAAAAACATTAGGGTGTAAGACTACGTTGAATTTTCTATGGAATTCCCTAAGTATAATGTCTGATGATGGAAACCTCTTATTTAAACTTGATTGAGTCAAATTCATATGATATCATAAAGTGGGATCCATCATTTCAAGGAAGGAAGATAGTAGCTTAATATACCTAAGGATTCAAGGATACTGCGTCTTTGATTTGAAGCATCCAACCCTATATTACTACACCCAGTATAACTAGACATTTTGGCTTTGCTCCTTGAACTACTCCTATTAACCTAACTACTTTTTGTAACTTAAAAACATAAGAAGAAAAGGATATATTCTAATCTACAAAAAGAAGACCCAATTCCTACTACTAAGAAGAATTTCCCACCTTCAAGCTAGTCGAACTAAAGCTACATACAGGGATGGACAAATGGAGGGGTGGATCTCTTCTTAAAAGAACCGGTTCAAACTTAACAGATCATGTTGACTGAATTGATTCATTACTGTATGCCCTAATTGAATTTTTTCTTCCTTGTACCCGCCCTTTGACTACTCCCGAGAAGGAAACATTTTGTTATTTTTGAGAGTCTATCAATCACATTAATGATAAATTTTTTCAAGAAGATAGGTAAATAAACAAAGAGCATGGATGTTTTTTATCACATCTCTATAGAAAAAGGATAAAAGGGACTCATCTCCCACATATTAAGCCTTATAGAGAGAGAACTGTCAAGATCATCTTGAATCAATGATTGAGATTAATTGAATGTTTAACTTCCTATAAGTAGAAGAAGTGTCTATGAGAAAATTGTATTATATATGAAATATTCCAAAGAATATAGAATGATTTCTAAAGGATAATTCTTATCAAATCATCAAATTACCTTAAGTAGGCATATGGAAAATGATTAATTGACATTAAATGGTCATCTTTGTTAAGGGCAAGCCTACTTATGGATCTTGGAAAATAATGTTTCTTTTATGCTTCTCTATAGAAATATTTTTGTTAAACTTAATTATTAGAATTCAACAAATGATTATGGATCAACTTGGCTAGACTATTGCAAACTTGTGATGGTATGATGATCAAACTAACTCTTATAAAGCTTACTACTAAAAATTTTACTCTTGATTTAAGTTTTAAATAGAAATTAAGGGGAAAATGATAAAAATCTTAATAAGTATATAAATCAAGATTTAGTTAATTTGGGAAAATCTATGACCCCTTCACAAGCCTATATGTTTTAGGTTCATATAAAGGTTTAATAAATTTAATCAAGGTAAGATTTGTCTTTATAAGGAGTTTGAATCCTAATTAAGGACCAACTAAACTTTCTAATGGAGGCTAAATAGTACTCTACTAGGGATAGTTAAATTCCTACTTTAATTTTTAAAGGAATGCCTTTAAAAAGGATGATATCTAAGGTAAGTTCTAATAATCACTATCATTAAGTTCAATTAGAGATTTCTTTATATATGTAATACCTTTACTTTACTAACTTAAGTGTTAGAGTATGTTTGTTGGGAAAATCTTTGGCCTCTGAATAGTTATTTTTATAGGTCTATAGACCTAAAATTATTCTAAAAAATAACTCCAACTTTTGTCTACATCATTTTGGCATCATCTCTGAGAATAAAGTCATTTATCAATTAAATCGAATCAAAATTAAACCTCTTAACATAACAATTATTGGGTTGAAAAACCTAAAAATGATTTTTTTGTTTCAAACAACATTAATTCTACATGTGAACATTTTTTTTTGTATAATAATATACTTATCATGATAACTGTTATAAGAATAGGTAATGTTGATGAATGATTTAAAGGCGGCTTTAAGAGTTCAATCTATTAAGTGGAACTAGTGATGAATAAGGATTATTACTATATTCTCTATAAGCTATATGTTCCACAAGTATAATAGCTTAAATTTGTTTGGTTCTCGACTAATGATGATCATAATGGAAAATAAGCCAACTTAAAAGTTACTGTTTTCACTAATTTAATATAGGATATCCTCTGTTATATCTAAGGTTTTTAATTTCGTACCGGTACCAGCTTGAATCTGGTACGGAATTAAAGTATTCTGTACTAGGTTCAAATATCGGTCGGTACCGGTCGGTACTGAAAATATTTTTTTAATTTTTTTTAATATTTCGACCTTTTTAAGTTTAAAGTTAAGTTAAAAACTACACAATATAATATACTTATAGACTATTTTACAAATTTTATAAAATTCAAGAACTAATTTATAATTTTAAAAAATTATTCGAAATGGTATCGATATTGACCGGTACTAGTACAGTATCATTTTAAAGACAAATTCGGTACCGGTACAGGTACGATATTTAAAATATTGGTTATATCCTCTATTTATCTATCTAAAAACACATAAGTATGGATTAAGATGCAATTACATTGAACATTGTAATATTCATCCAATGCCATTACCATGATATAGTCATGAGTAGTTCATGTTGAACGTTAACCAAATGATTTTAAATTTAAGTTTTCATTGAATTAATATTATTTGCTCAATTAAAGTGAATTAGAGTTAAAAAAAGAGTAATATCTATAAATCTTTTTGACAAGAGGCTTTGAAATAATGACTATGAGGTAGTGAGCTCACTTTTAATCCAAGCTTATTGAAGCCCTTACAAGTGGTTACTAAATCCCCAATTATTTGGTGATTATGTTTTACTTTATTTTCTTTCTGCTTATGTTTTTATTGAATTTTGTAAAAAATTTAAAACATTTCAGAGAAAGAGATTTAAAAGTTTTAAGCGTTAACAAAAGTCTTATAAGAGCATTAAAATTTCTACATGTGGGATAACATAAAGATTTGTAGTCTTAGGACAAAACCTAAAGGCCACAAACATTAGGTTTAAAAAAGCCTTTTAGATATTGGATGACTCTTAATAACTCAAGTACTAAATTCAAAGTCATTTCTTAACCTTCCTAAATTCACTAAACAAAGTTTTTTAAGCATTTAAGTAACTTGATTGTTTAATCCATAATATTATTCTTGCAATAGTCAAAGAGAAGACTCCTAACTATGAACATAATTCATAATTAAGAGTGGGAGGCTAATGATATAGATTAAATAAGACTATAAAAACTTTAGAGTCTTATCGTGATTATAATCTTTTAGATAAAATTGATATCTTATAAAGGTAGAATCATTATCTTATTCAAATTCTATCTATTAAACTAGTATAAAAACGTGCATCAAAGTAAAAATTTGTTTATAAATCCTTAAAATTACATTCTTTATTTGAGATTTGATTTAAGTGTTAAAACAAGTCTAAGTATGATCTAACATGGTTATGACCATTTTTTTAGATTTATGATAATAATACGACTAATAATCTTTTTTAGCTATATTAAGGAAATAGAAAGGACAAAAAGTCTTAATCAAGGGTGCTAAGGATATGTTGAGTGATGTGTTAAATTGTGGATAAATGGAGATGCCGAATGGATTGTATGAACTTGCTTTTAATGTGGATAGAAAAATAAGTTTTTTTTTTGGAAATTAATGGTTGGATAGGTAAGTATATCCATTAGCTTTTGGTATAAGATATCATCTTTAAGAAGTTATCCTTTATCTCATAAGATATCCTTAAGATCCTTTATCTCATAAGATATCCTTAAGATCCTTTATCTTATTAATTCTTCACGTTGATTTCCATTAGAGTGTTAAAAAGGAGTAGTGTTATTAAGTCTAGCTAATTGAACGAGATCCTACATATATTTATACCAATTTAAGAAAATAACTTGAGTCTAATGATGTACCTTTAAACCCAACTTGCGAATATCTTTCATATGAAAAGTATATTGCAATAATTTTTTGATGCGGAGTTAAAAAACCAAATTTAGGAGATTAATGACAGCTATGAATGGCAATGTAGATACTCATATACAACTATTGTTAAACACTAAAATTGCCACAGTTTGAGCCACGTCTATGAAGTAAAACATGTAACCTTTTAGATAAAAATCACAGTTTAATCCAAGCCTATAAGGCAAACCATGGGACTTCGATAGACCATATAATGGTGTTGTTAATGTCACCCAACAACCACCATTGATGCCTAGTAAAAGATTTATTATATTTAGGAAACTTTGTTTAAGTGTTTTATCTTATTTAGGAGAGTTAAAGATGTTTTTATCATTATTATTAGACATTCTGAGTTGTAATACTTATAATTACTTACCTTTTGTATCAAGAAGAACTTTTTGCTAATTAATCATATTGAATTCTTGTTTCTCTTAAGGTTATCATACACCTTTTGAGTTCTTTATAAATCTTGGATTTTCATTTTCTCTACTCTTGGATTAGAGTAACACATTTTTGCTTAACAACAGGTACTATCAAAGCCTTAAGAACCTAAGGTTTATTAATATGATAATGGCTAACAATACCAATAATGATGTTCATGGGTTACCCAAATTTTGGAGAGTAATTGAAGAACAAGATAAGTTAATTCACAATATGGAACAATAACTGGTATTGATTTAAGATCAGTTGTAAGCGTTGTTTGAGAAGACAACTCCAGAAGTATTGGGGAACCAGTTATTAGGAAAGGTGGTCTTACAAGGTGTCCTTAGATTCAGAATCTTGTACCTTGGGATTGTGAAAATAGTTCCAATAATGAAGAGGAAGTAATTCAGCTAAGGCATGAATGAGATTACAAGTATAAGTTTAAGGTGGACATCCTATATTTTAGAGAAGATTTAGAAATTGAAGACTTCCTAAATTAGTTAACAGAGGTGAAGTGATTTTTTGATTATACAGAGATTTAAGAGAATTATAAGGTCAAGTTAATAGTCTATTATTTGAAGGGAGGAGCTTCAATATGGTGGGAATAGTTGAAGGAGACCAAAAGGAGAGAAGGTCAAAATGCAGTCTCTTCTTGGAAGAGGATGAAGCAGATATTGAGAGGAAAGTTCCTACCACCAAGTTACGAGTAGTATATTTTTAAAGCATACTAACAGTATCACCAAGACAAGCAGAGTGTTCATGAATACAACATGAAGTTTTTGAGATTGACAGCCCATAACAAGTTATTTGAATCTCAACTTCAATAAGCTTCATGTATCTCAAATGGTTGAGATCAAATATGAGGGAAAAGATTAGGATTTAGATGGTGCTTATAGTTTAGGATGTGAAGAATTTGGCCATGAAGGAGGTGCCTCTATTAAATGAGAGGCCAAAAGAGTTTAAGCACTATGTGGTAAGATGGTTTCATTTAACAAAGGAAAGGAGGTAGTGAATACAGCTCATGTGAGGAGAAGTGTTGGCAAGGGTAGCATTAATGGTCGGAGCTCTAGTAAAGCAACTCCAATAAACTTGCCAATCCATACACCAAACCACCCCCACCAAGGTGTTATATATATAGTAAGTTGGGACACAATTCTAATAAATGTCCAAAGAGAAGAGTAGTAAATATTTTGGAATAGCATGATAATAAAGATGAAGAGTAGGTGAGTGAACCTGAGGGAGATGATTGGGAGCTACAAGAAGGCGATGATGAAGATACCTTTATGAGTGTAATATGAAAATTGATGATCTTAAGTAAGGAGCACAGTGATCTATAGGGGAATAATCTATTTCATACAAGATGTTTGGTGTAAGGGAGTCTATATGATTTGATTATAGATGGAGCTAAGAGAATATCATAAGTGAGACTCATAAGGAGATTCTAATAAAGGAACTATATAGAGTGCCTTTCTCTATTGAAAAAATATTAGAATGAGCATTATTGTGACATGGTAGAGATGGATGTATTTCATATTCTATTAGAAAGGCCATGGCAATTCAACATGGATGAAATACATTTGGGAAGGAAGAACACCCACCAGTTTATAAAGGATAGGGTAAAGTACACGTTAATGCTTATAAGTGGCAAAAGGGGTGCTAAATCTTAAGGGAGGAATAAAAAACCTTTGTTACAAATAGAGAAAAATAGAGGCAATTTATTAGCGAGATGAAGGAGACAAAGAAAGTGTATATATTCATGGTTAATGGGAGGTATGTTTATTGGAGAGATGAAGGAGACAAAGGAAGTGTATATATTGATAGTTAAGGGGGAGGATATAGCAGGATATAATCCGAACTTGTAGTGCCTCATGAAGTGCATCTATTTTAGAAGAGTTTAAAGATATGGGTCCCTAGAAGCTACCCAAGGGATTGCTACCTATGTTTGACATCCAACACCACATTGACTTACCATCCAACACCACCCAACTTACCTAATTTGCCTCACTATTAGATGTGTCTAAAGGAGAATGAAGTTTCATGGGAGAAAGAATAAGAGATGATCGATAAAGGCCATATTTGAGATAGCATGAGCACGTATGCAGTGTTAACCTTACTTTTACTGAAGAAAGATATTAGTTACAAGATGTGCATCTACAGTAAAGCAATCAATGAGATCACCATTGGTTACAAGTTTCCTATTTCAAGACTTAATAACACGTAGAATCGATCGAGTGGAGTCACTAGTTTCTCTAAGGTTGATCTTCGAAGTGGCCACCATTAGATAAGGATAAGGTATGGAGACAAGTGGAAGACTACAGCTAAAATGCGGGATGGCCTATATGAGCGGTTGGTCATTCCATTTGGATTATCCAATATGCTTAGCACTTTCATGTGCCTCATAAATCATGTGTTAGCACCTTTCATAAGAAAGTTCGTGGTCATTTATTTTGATGATATTCTTATGTATAGTAAATCTATTAAAGAGCATGCAGAGCACCTAAGGAGCATATTTGAGGCCTTAAGAGAGAATCAACTACATGCCAATTTGAAGAAATCCATGTTCACGATAAAGAGCTTATTGTTCCTTATATATGTAATGGGAAAGGATGGCATTAGGCTTGATGAAGATGAGGTAAAGGCCATTATAGATTGGTCTACACCAAAAACATTGTTGGAGATGTGAGGATTTTTTTTTTAATTTGGTGATGTTTTATTGAAGATTTTATAAAAAATTTTGTAGCATTGTGACCCCTATTACCAAATGTCTGAAAAACGGTAAGTTAAAGTGGGAGGAAGATTAAGAAAAGAGTTTTACCCTTATTAAATAGAATCTGTATACAATAGTTGTTTTAGCCTTACTTGACTTTGAAAAGTTATTTGAGGTGGAGTGTGATGCAAGATGAGTAAGCATTTGAGTAGTGTTATCCTAAGAAAAAAGACCAATTATATACTTTAGTGAGAAACTAAGTGAGATAAGGAAAAAAGTGGGCTACATATGACAAATAATTCTATGCTGTTGTGAGAGCTCTAAAGACTTGAAAGCATTACATGATTGGGAAGGAGTTTATTCTCTACATTAATTACCAAGCATTAAAATACTTATAGAGTCAGAGGCAGTTAAGGACCAAAATACATGCTAGATTGGTTAGTTTATGCTGGCAAATTCCCTTATAACCTTGTCCATATGGTTGGAAAGGACAACGTGGTGACAAATGTGTTTAGTAGAACGGAGACCATAATCAAAACATTGAGAATAAAAATTGATGATTTCAAGCATTTAAAGGACTTATATATTGACATTGATGACTTCAAGGAAATATAACAAGTGTGTAAGGGAAGGAAACATATGGGGATTGCCATATTCATGATAGGTTCCTTATGAAAATTAATCAGTTGTGCCTTCTGTGGACATCACTGAGGGAGAAAGTGATACAACATTTTTATGGTGGAGGATGAATTGGACACTTAGATGGAGACAAGATGCTTGAGGAGGTGCGTAAAAGGTATTTTAGGCCTAAACTAAGAAGAGATGTCATTTCTATTATTTCTTAGTGCTAGATTTGTCAAACATATAAGGGCCACGTGTTAAACACTGAGTTATACATGTCATTACCCATACCTAATAACACTTAAGAAGATCTTTCCATAGATTTTGTATTAGGGTTACCAAGAACACGAAGAGGCATAGATTCTGTTTTTATGGTGGTTGATATCTTCTTAAAGATGATGCACTTTATACTTTATAAAAATATAGTAGATGCAACAACCATTGCCAAACCAATTTTTAAAGAGGTTATAGGACTTTGTAGAGTTCTAAAATCAACTGAGACATTAAATTTTTGAGCTATTTTTGGAGAACAATATGTAATATGTTCGATTTATCTTTGAATTATGGTGGTATAACTCATCCATAGATAGATGGATAGATAGAGCTGGTAAATAGAATACTAGGTAACTTAGTGCATTGCATTTGTCATGATAAGTTGAAAAATTGAGAGTTCCTTATTGCATAAGCTGAGTTTATCTGCAACAATGCAATCTATATTTCCATAGGTCGATCCCCATTCTCTATAGTGTATACTATGGTACCAAATTATGCTCTAGACCTTATTAAATCAGCTTAAGATATTAATTTCAATGTAAGTGTAGTAAGATTAGCCAAAGAAACCTAAAAGGTATAAGTTAAAGTAAAGAAAAGGCTTAAAAGAATTAATGCGAAGTACAAAGCTAATGTGGATTTGCATTATAAAGTGCATATTTCTAAAGAGGATGATGATGTAATGGTGTTCTTGAAAAAGAATAGAATTTCTGGAAATCACCATAAGTTGAAATCAAGGAAGCATAGGCCATTTAATATCATGAAAAAGATTAACAACAAAGCATATGTTGCTTAATTATCTTCATGGATGGTAATATCAGTTCTACTTTCAATGTCACCAATATTTCTATTATTTATCGAATTGTAAGCTAGATTAACTAATGCAAAGATGGAAAACTAGATTGAGGAGATTAACACTTCCATCAATAATGTCATTAATGCCCGTGCATAATTGCTATTAAAGATTGAAATTGCCACAATTTGAGACACACCTATGAAGTAAAACATATAACCTTTTAAATAAAAATCACAGTTCAAGCCACACCTTTGAGGCAAACTGTGGTACCTCAATGACCCCTATAACAGCGCTGTTAATGTTACCCACTAGCCATCGTTGGTGCTTGAAAGATGGTTTATTTTGTTTAGGAAACTTGTTTAAGTGTTTTATCTTATTTAGGAGAGTTAAAGATGTTTTTACCCTTATTATTAGGTTTTGGGAGTTGTAATACATATAAATGTTTACCTTTTATTTTCAAGAACAATTTTTCCCAATTAATCATATTGAATTCTTTTTTCTCTTAAGGTCTTTATGTACCTTTTGAGTTCTTTACAAATCTTAGATTGTATTTGCATTTTCTCTAACTTTAAATTAGAGTATCACATTGATACTCTACATCATTTTTTAATTTTAAAAATGAACACCATATTAGACCCTCTGATAACAATGTCATCCATATAAATAAGAAGGATTAGGAAGCCTTGTGAATCCTTTTCATAAAAAAGGGAAGTCATATTGACTTTGAGTGAATGAAAAACCAAGGAGGGTAAATTGAAAACTTTCAAATGATACTCTTGGTTCATGCTTCAAATCATTTAAAGGGCATTTTAGTTTATGAATGTCATTCGGTAATGAAATATGTATACTAGAGGGAAGTTTAATATGACCTTCCTTCTTGATATCACTATAGAGGAATGTATTCTTGACATTAATTTAGTATAATGATCATGATTAAATGCCAAAAAGTGCTAAAATGGTTCACATAATGGTCATGTTAACTACTAGGATGGAAGTATCATCTTAGTTTAGGCTATAACCTTGTTTATTTCTAGGAATAATTAACCAAGCATGGTAACACTTTATGGATACATTAGAATGAAACTTGATAGAAAATTTAAACTTGCTACCAAGTGGTTTTACAAATGGAGGGCATTGAACAACATTCTAAGTCCAATTTTCTTTAAGTGTAAGAAGTTTTGTTCCAACATATTTTTATCAATACTCATGTTTCGTCCCCTATTTATACGAAGCGGAAATAGGAATATTAAATAAAGTACCTACTAAATATATCTAAAGAGTGAAACTAAACCTTTTAAGGGGTTTATAAGCTTAATTACTACGTCGAATGGTAATATCCTTAATTACCATAATAGGATCAACAGTTAGGGAAAGATCTTGAGGGTGCTCAGGTGTTACTAAAGTTTGATTTGGTGTCACAGTGTTATGTTATTGATAAACCAAAAATGGTTTAAATGATGTAGAATATGTAAAAGAGTTGGTAAACAAGGGAGAGCATATTTTTTGTGCATAAAAAGTGAAATTTCTAGCCTAAATTTGACGTAAGTTAGATTATAACAAAAAAATATTTTTTGTGAATAAAATATAAAAATGCACATTCAATATATTTAGCTATGAGCTTGGTGTGTTGGTATTCAAAGAGATGAACATAATATACATAATCAATGGTATGAATATTAGAATAATTTGGAGCGTGATCGAATAATCGACTGAAAGGAGAAACATGGTTTAATGAGTGTATGTGTGTGTGTGTGTGTGTGTGTGTGTGAGAGAGAGAGAGAGAGAGAGAGAGAGAGAGAGAGAGAGAGATAAACCTTTAAATAAGATAGATGGTAGTAAAGGGCTTCATAAGACGTTATGAAAACAAGTACCTTATCGATACCAGTTTTTGCCCTAAAAAATGATGCTGTACTGGTATTAATACCAGACAACTTTTTAAAATTATAAAATGGCCCCTAAATTTTGTAAAATTTAAAAATGGTCTATATGTGCTATGCATTCCTTATAAATATAATTTTAACCTGTCTCAAACATGTAATTACTACAATAAATATAATATAATTTTCATATCTATTAATATCTATTTTTACATAATTCTCAAATAAATCATAACTTGAATTAATATAACTAAAAAAATTATCAACCATTATAAATTAATATCAATGCATCGAAATATTATGAAATAGTAACAATATATAACAAAAAACTATTTTATTAATTTATGTTAATACTAATTTTCATCAATTTCATTGTACATCTACTTTTGTTTTCTTATTAATATAATTACTAATTTATCGAAAAAATTTCATCTATTTCTTAGAAAAATACCAACCTAATCATAATATAATAAAAGAATAGAACATCAAATCACATTATTAAATATCAATAAATTAGAACATCATCAAATAATAACCTCCAATCATGAAATCATAATCATCTATATCCAAACATTATACAATAAGAATAATATATAGAATAATATATGCTACAACTAAGATTATTATCCACCACAAGAACTTCTTTAAGTGGAATTAAGGCCTACAAAATATTAACAGTTAGATATATCAAATTTAATATATACATCAAATATAAATACGAAAGAGGAGAAAAACCTAAAAATATATAATCTTCATTCTCCAGGATGATATCTACTAAAATCAAACTGGATCCACCTATCATCTTGCACAAAATCCTCATAATTGAGAGGAGACGGCTCATCACTATCTTCCAATCTCATCGCACCAAATGACATAAATATCCTCCAGTCTAACATATATTCCTAAGTTGCTCTTATCCAAAACATTTGACTCATTAGAAACTTAATCCAGCAAAATATCAATATGATTAAAGGAAATAGGATCTGAAAAACTTGTTATTTTACTCACAGAGTCCTAATAAACAAATAAAATTCAATCACTAATTGGATTCTAAAAATTATATTTAACATAATAATGACAGTAACAAAAATAACATACTTCTCTCAAAGCTTCAAAATGTATCTCATATAAACTAAATCATTTAACCTCTTATACTCCAATCTATTCCTCTTTTTAGTGTGGATGAACTCAAATATGCTCCAATTCCTTTCACTTCCAGTCGCACTCACATATTGACTCAAAATACAAATTTCAAACCTGAACACCACTGTTAAACTGGTCCAACGAAATAATTATAAGAAAACAAAGAGAATCTTACAAACAAAGTAAAGTAATAATTAATTTTAAATAAGTAACACAAGTAAAGAAATGTATACCTAGATTGAGCTTATCCCTTTATTGTGCTATTATAGGCATCCTAAAATCACTAGTAGCATTTTTATATGCGTCTATCAGTGAGTTGAAGAGGTCTTAGGTCATCTCATAACCATTAATAATGTTAATGCTAATCAAAACCCCCCTTATAATTTAAACTCTCTTCATGTAATTATATTTGAAGTAGACACTTAGATTGAGGAATGACCTAATAGAAAATAGAGGAAAGTAAAGCTAGTGTTCCCATTTGTCATTAATAACAAAAAGGAAAGGTCTCTATAAAGAAGATATGTTCTTTAAATTAGCTTTTATAACTTCCTTTGTAACGCCCTAATACCCCCTAGAAGGAATACCAAGGCGATACTCACTCAATTCTCGCGCTCACACGATCTTTATCA
>JAOXYD010000002.1:5585798-5598361 GCA_028565735.1 Pinacopodium congolense
TTTCAAATCCAAATAATTTCTAGTCTTAAATTATAATCTAAAAGTCCCTATTGCCTCAACTTTAATTGTCGTCCCATTACCCACATAGATGTATCTTTCACCATCATTGGGTTTTTGGTAGCCCAGGCAGCCCTACATGGACATACTTATATGAGTTGTAGCACTAGAATCTATCCACCAAGTGTGTCCAAGTAATAAAATCAAATTGACCTCAGAACAAACCATAGAAAGAAGTATATCTTTCTTTATATGCTAAGCATAATACTTGGGACACTCCTTTTTTCTTATGAGAAGTGCTTTCATAAAAGTAGCAAGCAAATTCCTTAGTTTGTTATTTTAATTCCTTATATTGCTTATTTTTGTTATGCATTACCCCCAACTTCCTTATCTTTCTTTCTTTTCTTCATATTAGCCTTATAATTGGATGCCAAATGAGCACTTTCAACTTTCTTTTATTTTAATCTCTCTTCTTCTTGCACACAATGTGAAATGAGCTTATTAAGGGTTCGTTTCTCCTTTTAACAGTTATAACTGACCTTAAATTGACTTAATTGTATAGGAAGACAGAATAAAACCAAATGTACAATTAAGTCCTCCAACAGCTCTAACTTTAGTACTTTTAGTTTAGAAGAAAGATGAGACATTTCTATAATGTACTCCCTAATACTCTTATTGCCTTTATACCTCATAGAAACAAGTTTGGTTAAAACAACACTTGTTTCTGTCTTTTTGTTTTTAGCAAAACGCTACTTAAGTTCTTTAAGGAACAATTTAGCATCCTTTTCCTCATACTTGTACCTTTGAATATTTTCATAATTGCATGTTTTATGATCATAAGCCTCATGTGATTTAAGTGTTTCCACCTTTCCTTGTCCCTCTTTTCATCAAAGGAACTTACACTCGTAAAGGAAAGGAGTCATTCAATCTAAAGAGCAAGGTCTAGATCTATAAAGCCAAGAAAGATCATGATGTTCTCCTTCTAAATCTTGAAGTTTGTGCCATTCAGCATATGAATAGAGTGGATGTTGGTAGATATAGAAACAGTTGAAGTATTCACTGAATAGAGAACAAAATAAATAAGATAAGATCCCAATTAAAATACAAATGCTTTATAATTAATAAATTTAAATAATGACAACCCCATCATAAAATACCCAGCACAATATTGGGATTTAGTCTTTGGATAGAAATATCAATTTGTAAGTGGTACTCCTGTCGTAGTGATCAAATATTAACAATAAATTCCTGTCGAAAATAAGCCTTTCTTTGGACCAACTTATAATCACATGGAAAACTGAATAATTATCACATATTTATTACCATAAGTATGTTTAAATTTTGGCTAAATAACAACCTTCCTTTGGGCCGATCATTATTCGCATAAAATTTATTCATACACAACCGTCTTGGTATTTAAAAATTAATCAATCTACACAAAAAGTTATTTTTGTAACATGTTGTTTTAATTAATTAATTTAAAATATCAATAATAAAAAATTCCAAAATCTGAAACCATAATTCATAATAAATGATTTTATTATTAAAATCAAGAAATTAAAATATAAATTCATTAAAGTGAACCAAATTCTACAAAGCCAATTTAACCATTAATTTCCAAAATGAACAAAGTGGTTTCTGTAAAGAAGAACACATAAACCAACACCTAAACCATGCCAAGCATGCAAACCGAAGGATTCCAAAGTCAACATATAACACTTTGGTCATTTATAATATTTTTAGAAAAGTGTTGATCTTTTATGGCTTTGAAAACCAAGGAACACATTAATCAAAACATTTTTGGTTTTAACACCCTTCCTTGGCATTTGATTTCCAAGCTTTTTCCCTTTTTTTCGGTTAAAAGTTAAAACCCCTTTAAGAAATTAAAATATTTCCAAATTTCATGCCTCCCACTCCGATAATCGAGCAAAACATAACAAAACCCATTAACTGACTTTCACTTCAGAGACATGTAATGGAAAGAATGAAAACTAAGATGATCTAAAGACCAAATGAAATAGGATCTTACTGAAACCCAAAATCTAAACTGAAAACCACAAATATCTCTCGTTTCTTTCAGTCAAACCCATAATCTAAATCAAGAATAATGAAAGATCATATTTCTCAATAACCCAATATGATAATGGCTTCGATATCACTTACAAGATTAAAAAAACCACAACAAAAGGCCAAGATCTATCATGTTAGATTATCAAGAGTCATTTGATAGCAAAAGCGTACCTAAATCCATTGGAATAATCACGTATAGGATGATGTTGTTTCCTTTAGTTTTGATCTTCCAAGAGATGGTTTTAGTTTGCAAATCTTTTTTCTTGATGGAATGAAAGAAAAGAAATCCTTCATTCTCTCTTGGGGATCATAACCACATATTTATATGTATAGTATTTATTCTTAATTTGACCATCATAATTTAAGAATATAACATTAGGGTTTCTACACATATTTTAGGCCATACTATAATTAGATAATTTTGACCCAATAACCTAAAACTTTATTAGATCACTTTTAATGTCGAGTTATACCTTATAATAACCTGTGAAATTTAATTATATATATATATATATATGTATGTATGTATGTATGTAAGTCCATCAAAAAGTCTGACAGATACCACCTACCTACTGACTTCTAACTTAAACATCACCAATTCTAATAAGTCCAAACTTCTTAAATTCATTCTCAAGTAAGGCAGGAGTAATATCCAAAGGTAGACCTTTGACATAGATAGAAGGTCCTTCAGCTGCACACATCACGACAGATAACCATATATAAGGATAATATGTTAACAAATTGATATAAGTAGAATAGATGAACATGTTTTTATTGTGTTTTATATGAGAATATGTTACACTATATATATAAGAGATATATGTTTAAATATAGAAGTATAATTAATATAATTCAATGTGATTTATAGGAGACAAGGTGCTGAGATTGTGAAAGTTGTGATCATGGAAATGTTATATGTTATCATCCCCCCTCAAGATCATGGTGGAAGCAATTATGAGCTTGTGTCATAATTGGCGAAATGTTATTGAGGCAAGAACCTTAGTTATAATATTAACAATTTGATCTTTGGCTGGAATGTGGCTGACGAAAAGGGATTTTTTGTCCACCAAATCACGAACAAAGTGTATGTTGATTTCAATATGCTTAGTGTGGGCATGATCAATTAGATCTACAATGAGAAAGGTAGCACTAGGATTATAACATCACAAGGTTAGCTTTAAGTTGGAGAATCAATTTCACCAAGCAGGGATGTAATCCAACAATGTTTTGATGATGCTAGTATGATGCTGCGATATTCTACTTTAGTACCAGAACATGCAATTGTTAGTTGTTTCTTAGCACTCTAAGAAATAATATTTGAACCCAAATAAATGCTGTAGCCAAATATGGAGCGGCTGCTATCAGGGAACCCAACCCAGTCACCATCAGAGTAGGTAGTGAGAGTGAGATTTTGGGATGTAGTGCAATGAAAGCAATAAGAGAGAGTGGATAAAAAATACCATGGTATTATTTTTACGGTTGTCCAGTTCACATTGGTATGGCAATGAAGAAATTGAGAGACTTTATTAACATCAAATTGAATATTAGGGCATGTGAGGCAAAGGTATTGAAGAGTACCAATAATGCTTCGATATACATTTGGATAAGAAAGTGGAATGCCATGATTTTTAGAAAGAAATAAGGTGGGTGTCACATAAGTGGGTACCACATAAGTGGGTACATGTTTAGAGTGGCCAAGATTGGTGTGAGTAAGAAGGTCGTTGGTGCATTTTGTTTGAGTGAGAAAAAGAACATCAGGTGTGACTGTAGTCTCAATTATAACGAAATAGTGAAGAGGATTAAGATCTTTTATGGAAAATGTAGCATTGATTTCATTTATAAGAGAGGTGATGAAAGATTGGGAAGAATTTTTAACCAAGATATCATCTACATAAACTAGAAAAAAGGTAGCATCAGTGGGTATGTTATAAATGAAGAGTGAGGTATTAAATTTAGAAGGAGTAAAGTTGAAATCAAGAAGTTTTTAACTTAAGTGATGAAACTAAGCACTAGAGCTTGTTTTAAACCATATAAGGCTTTGTTTAAGGAACAGACGTAATTAGGGTAAAGAGGATCAACAAAAACTGGGGGTTGAAGCATATAAACTAGTTCTTGTAGATTTCCATGAAGAAATGTATTGTTGATTTCTAGTTGTCGAATTGGCCAAGCTTTGGTGATAACAATGGTCAGTATAATATGAATAGTAGTTGGTTTAATTACTAAGCTGAATGTATTAGTGTAATCAATTCCAGGTGATTTGTGATAACCTTTGGTGAGTAACTGTGCTTTGTAACGGTCTAGAGAATCATTAGCCTTGTGTTTGGTTCAAAAAACCCATTTACACCCTACTATATTGGTATTGGGAGGACAAGAAACAAGGGTCAAAGTTTCATTACGATGGAGGGCTTGAAACTCTTTAACAATGGCTTAACGCCAATAAGAGAATTCTTTCCTTATGTGTAACAAGTGGGCTCAGGGTTATCAAATGGTAACGTAATGGTATGAAATATAATATAATCACGTAAAGTTCATGGTATCTGGATATTATCACGAGTGCTGGTTGTCATAGGGTATTAATGAGGTTGAATTTATGGTGACTGTGTTAGTGAGGGCTGGATTATTTGGATTGGTGATGGATGAGAAGGGTAATTGGGTTGATTTGGTAGTGGGGTAAGGAAGGAGTAAGTTAATGGTAAAGGGTTAGGTTTTAGTTTGTGGAGGAGTGTCTAGTTAGGCATAGGGGAAAAGAGTTTTAACGAATCAAACATGGCAGAATTATGAACTTTATTAGTTTGAGGATTAAGATACTTATACCCTTTGTAGTGCGGAGAGTATCCAAGGAAGATACATGAGATAGATGTTTGGGTTAGTTTGTCATTTCTGGTGAAGCCAGGAAAAGGAAAACAGGCACAACCAAAGAGTCATAGAGCAAGGTTGGGTTTTGGTCAGTTATATGATTTAATGAGCTGACTTATGATTTAAGACTATTATGGGTGGCAGATTGATGAGGTAAACAGCAGTTGAGAAGGCTTTAAACTAAAAAGATTTAGGAAGGAAGGCATGAATAAGGAGGGTGAGGCCAAACTTAGTGACGTGTCTTATTTTTCGTTCGACAATACCATTTTGTTGAAGGGTGTATAGATAAGAGATGTGATAGGTTATACCATTTATAGTTAGGTACTGGGCAAGAGGTCCTTTGATGAGTTCATTGACTCCATCACATTGAAAAATATTAATTTTGGTAGAGAAGAGATTTTCATTTAGGGTTTTGAAATGTTGAAATTGAAGAAAGGTTTGGGATTTGTGGGTTAAAGGATAGATCTATGTGTAGCAACTGAAATCATAAATAAAATAAAAATAACAATAAATAGATAAAAATAGTGTAGGGAAGTTCCCTAAATGTCATAATGAATAATTTGAAGAGGTGTATTGGATACACATGAAGAAGAGAAAAAAGGTAATCTAGTGCTTTTACCTTGGAGACATGAGGTAGAAGGCTTTATTACATTAGGTCTAATAGAGAGACTATGAAATAAATGAGAGAAGATGTTATTGCGTGGATGACTATGTCTTTAATACCAAATATTTGAGGATACACTACAAGCAGTGAAGGAAACTAGATTAGAAAAGACTTAAGGAATCAACATTAGGTAGAGATTTTTGTTAATGGTGCCTACGATGAGTGGTATCTTAGTTTCTAGATCCTTCATAACATAAAGGATTAAACTCAGTTGAACAAGAGTTGTCACTAAAAAAAATTTCAATAGATAAAAGATTTTTAGTGAGATAGGGAATAAGTAAAACATTTCATAGGTAAAGAGGTTTAGGATTTTAAATAAGTGTGACTATATCAGTTGAAACAATTAGAAAAGTATTAGCATTATTGATGAGCACTTAATTGTGGACTTCATATGGTTTAACAGAATCCAGAAGTTGTGGATTAAGTATCATATGATAGGTTGCATAGGTATCAGGAAACCATTTGGTTATGTTGTTACAGGTATTTTCATGGTCTTGTATGCTTAAAGCATTAACGGCTATGTGAATGTTATTTTGGTTGGAGTGAGAATAAGGATGGGTATTTCTAAAATTAGAGTAGCGAAAACGATATCAGGTTGCAATATGTCCTATTTAATAGATTTAGCATGTAGAATAGATTTGGGAGTAAATGGGCCATGGTATTGAGAAGGGTTGTGAGTGGGCTTGGTTTAGTATGAATGGATTAGGTTGGTTGGAGTAAGGCTAGCTTAATGGGTTAGTCTAGTCTGGTTGATGGAATGGATTTGGGGTTGGTGGATTGGGCCAAGAGTCCATTCGGGTTTGATGGAAAGGGGACAGGTTTGTGAAATTAGGGTTGCAAGTTATAGGATTATGAGGCTGGGTGACAAGGGTAACCGCAGCGATGGCTGTGTCTAGAAGCTCTACCATAGAGGTTTGTGGAGGTGAATAAGGTAGCATCAACAGGGAGTGCATCGGAGTGGTGATAGATTAACAAACGTTGCTCGTGGAGGAGCAGCTTCTCTTGGAGCTTCAAAAAGGAAGGAGCTGTGTCACAATTCTCGATAACTATCATAAAGGCTTTATAGTTGGGGGAGAGGCGATTGAGAATAAATAAAATCGAGGTCTTCATTAGCAATATGGGCTCCTATAGATGCAAGGTCTTTGTTGGTTGAAGCAAAGAGTGTAAAATATATAATCTTCGTCGAAGTAGTGGCCGACGCATTGTTGTCTGTTGTAGGAAATGTTGTTCTAAGCATGTCCAGAGTTTAAGAACGGTGATGCATTCGATAGCTAGAGGGACGTTAGTTAAGAAAGGGTAACGGTAAGGGCACAGTAGATGAGACCATCATTTTTGTCCTAGCGTAGGTGATCAGAGGAGCGGAAAGAGGTGTCTATTGGTGGTGGAGGTGAGGTGTCGTCAATATGTTGAAGAAGATCATAGGTACGTAGTAAGGTGTGAACTTGATTTGCTAGATTAGGTAATTGGTGTTATTTAAAACAATTATGATGAAATTTGTGATGTTTTGGATAGGTATAGGCTGTGAAGTGACTGAATGGAGCTATGTATATTATGTTTCCATGGATGATGTTGTTTTAATAGATGTGTATGGGTAGTCATTGAAACAAATTGTGGGTGGAGTTATAAGAGGTTCATATCCTAACATCTGATACCATGATGGAAGTAGAATAGATGAAAATGTTTTTTTGTGTGTGTTTTATATAAGAATATGTTACATTATATATACAAGAGATTTGTGTTTAAATATATAAATAAAATTCAATGTGATTTGCAGAAGATATGGTGTTGAGTTTGTGCAAAACTGTGATTATGGAAATACTATGTGTTATCACAAAGAAAATATGTTAAGTGAAGGGAAAGAAAAAAAAGAGAATGGAAAGGAATATATGACTTCAACCTCCTGACCAATTGCATTCTTAACAACATTTGTGCTATAAACAAGAGTTTTTGCTGCTAAGGGTAGAGGTGCTGCATCATTAAGTTGGTCTTGGCTCTTTGGTCAAATCTTAGAGAAATTGGTGAAGAGGAGATAAAAGGTGCAACATTCTCTTTCATGACTTCCACCTCAACGATTCTTGACGAGGATGTGCTTGACAAGGAAAAGCTTTTGCCCAAGAATTTCAATGACTTTGAGAAATTACTCTTATGTCGTTCTAACGTTTTTCATATAATAAGGGGCTAAAAAGGGTGGCTGTGTAGTCGCCTCCTTTTATCTTATTAAGGGTTAAATGTATAGTAGTTTTGGATGTTATTTCATGTTAATTTAACCCTAATTCAGTGCTTAAATGGTTAATTTATATGTTATTATATTTAATTTGCAAGATGGAACTTAAAGATGGAGATTAGAGCTAAAATTAGATGAAAGTGTCTTATTTCTATTCAACAATGGTACCCTGCTAGACTACCGTTGAATGATGAACATCCCACATTAAAGGAGACAGAATTTGACCATCAACAACACCCTGTAGCCTGCCATTGTGCATCGGTGAAAGCTCGTTGTTGAAGGAGTAGTCAATAATATCAACCTCAAATCTCCAATATTGCGGTTGTGGCATGCTCAGAATTAATGCCATTGTCTTCTAGCACATCTTGGAGGCTTCTGGAGCTGTAAAAACAAACAAACATAGAAACACGCAGAAGTGAGGAGAGAACAGATTTGCCATATCTAGAGAGAATTCTCCTTCTCTCACCTTAGCTTTTCTTTAGTTCCTTACTTTAAACACTTTGTATTCGTATTTTTGAGTGTATTTCTGAGTTTTTGAATATTAGACCTTTCTGTTAAGACTCATATCTGAGTCTAAGAATCATCTAAGGAGGTTTCTAAACTCAGATTACTTCTTATTTTGTTCCATTTTTTGGATTAATCAAGGTTGATATTTTTATACTTAAATATATGAATGTTCTCAATTTTTCTGCAAGATCTTGATGAATTAGAGTTTGGCTGGAGTCCAGAATCAAGTTGAGAGTTCAAGAAATATCCAAAAATCTTTCTGGGATTTATTGTAACTTCTAAAATTTACATTTAAGCTCTTAATTTCATATCTATCAAAGTATGTTGTATAAATTACATATCTTGTATGCTTTGATGCAAATATGTGGCTAATCGTTTCTATTGCTAATGTTTGATTTTTTGATTATTTAAAAGAGTTTTAAGACATATTAAAGGATCTAGATTTTGTTTATTAAAGGTTTAATTGAACTGATTTTAAGCTGGCCACTTAAGATTAGTATTAATATAGTTTAAGCATGAGAAATCATATTAAATTGTTAGAAAAATCAATAAGCAACACGAATTAATCCTTGAATAACCAAACTTGGATTTTTTTTGTGAAAGTTGGAGTTCTGAGATAAATTTTGCAGAACTCACCTTCTTGAAATTAAAGCTCATTTACTTAATTTTAAAGCATAACCAAACTTTAAACAGGATTAAATAGAGAAAAAGCAAAGTTTTAACTATAGCTTTGTTTTGATTTTGTGAAGGACTTTAATCAGACCTTAAATGTGTTTTAAAGCTTAATTAAATCATCAATTATCCAATCCTTAGCTAATTTACACATTTGACAATTTTCAGGATTTTTTAAAAGCAATTAAAAATTATTTTTGAAGTGTTTAAGCCAAGTTAGTCTAGTTTTAGAAATTTTCAGATTTTTAATCAAATTTTCTAGATTTTTCCTAAATAATTGTAATCTGATCAATCTAGTAATTAAGTAACATTTTTCCTATGAGATCAACATTCAGAGTCTAAAATTTACTCCATTATATTACTTTTATGATAGGTGCACTTACCTTTACTCTGTTGGTTTTCAAAGTAAAATCGTTTCAAAATCATTCACCAACGCAACATATCTCAAAACTACCTTCCAAGAAAAATGGAATTCATCAAAATGAATGCATATAACCAATCTATAGTAGTTATTCATCAAAAGTGACCTTATGATCTTTCATTACATATGCAAAATGTAGACTTCTCACAACTTCATTTGTGTTGCCATCACATTCATTTTCATCCAACATCAAGCAATTGACATATAGAAGAAGCACTGAAGATTTTCTAATGCCCATCAGTATAATTGGCTTCTCAACTTCTCTCTGGTCCCACTTAAATGTTGCCTTCTATTTTAGCCTAAGCAAGCAGTAGCTACAGAGTTATCACAATAAATTCTTAACATTTTAGCTATACTGTCGACAATGTTAAGAGCTAAGATAAAGTTTCACAATCATAATCCATAAAACGTAGTCTCAAAGCATGCCAAAAATTAGCCTTTATAGTGAAAGTAACAATAATGAACTGCTTTCCACTATTACATGAAACTGCTCCTCCAGTTAAGAGGAACATATAATTGAATATATATTTCCTTAAGTCTACACAACTGGAATACTCTGAATCTGAGTAACCTATCACTTTGAGGTGGGTTGACGTTTTGTATGTGAGCATATAATCCTTTATGCCTTGTAAATATTTAAATCCATTTTATGATTACTTTAATATGGACCTAACATTTTAATAGTAAAATTGATATATGGCCAAGTATATGTTTATGCATATATTAAGCTCCCAACTATTGACGTATAAGGAATAGACTCAATTGCCTTACATTCCATATCATTCTTTGGACATTACATTATACTAAATTTGTCA
Organism: Pinacopodium congolense; assembly: GCA_028565735.1. Classification (NCBI taxonomy): domain Eukaryota; kingdom Viridiplantae; phylum Streptophyta; class Magnoliopsida; order Malpighiales; family Erythroxylaceae; genus Pinacopodium; species Pinacopodium congolense. Next base: position 5,596,025 of record JAOXYD010000002.1, read on the forward strand.
CCTTTTTTAATAAAAACTATCCCTACAGAGCATTTTTCCATTCTAAATATCTCGAATACTTCCTTAATATAACCTTTTTGAGACAATCCTAACAATCTTTATGATCTATCATGGAATATTTCTATTCCTATCACATAGGATGTCTTACCCTTATCTTTTATTTCGAAATTATTAGAAATAAAATTCTTTACATCATGTAATAAAGCAATATCATTAGCAGTAAGAAGAATATCGTCAACATATAAAACTAATATAATGAACTTACTCACATTGACCTTTATATAGATGCATTGATTAATGATATTCTCTACGAAACCATATGAAATAATGGTATTATTAAACTTGAAACACCATTGTCAGAAAAATTGTTTGAATCCATATATTGACTTCTTTAATTTACACATCAAATATTCCTTTCTGATGGTTAAGAAATCTTCTAGTTGATCCATATAAACTTCTAAATTATAATAAGTCATCAAAGCCATAACAATCCTTAAAAAGTCTTTCTTTGAAACCGGAGAGAGGTTTCTTTATAATCAATGACATCCTTTTGAATGTAACATTTGGCAACAAGTCTGGCTTTATACCTTTAAATGTTGCCTTCTGAGTCACGTTTGGTCTTAAAGACCCGTTTACAACCTATTTGCTTTGTTCCTTTTGACAACTTAGCTAATTCCTAGACTTTTTTTTCATCTATTAATTTCAATTCTTCTTTCATAATATTAAACCAATTTTCGAAATTGCTACAGTCTTTTTTGCCTTAAAGACCTTTGCAACACTATTTCTTATGGTATCACTTGTTCATTTGTGACTTGTGCATTACTAGCTAGTTCAATATTAATATTTTGAACTTGTGGGTTATGTTTCTTTTCTAGTTTCTGATGATTTGGACACTAACAAGGCTTGAAGGCAATGGCTGTTGGTAAGGCCTACAAGGAGGATCCATGAAAGGAAAAAGAAAGAAACAAGAATTTAAAAAAAAGAGAAGAAATTAAAGCAGGTGTCGCAGTTGAGAAAGAATATGAGGTACATGCACTACACACGCCACAGGTAGTCATAGAACATATGTAGGCACGCGCCATATGTGTATATATATATATTGGTTTATAGGCCAAGGCATTTTGGAATTATGTAATACTTTGGACTTATGGGCTATAATTTGAAACTTTGATTATCAATTAAGACTTTAATGCCATAAGTAAAGTATTTTTATTTTCAGTCATAATGGATTCATTAATTGATTTATTTTGTTAGCATGCATAAATGTTATGCATATGTTTTCTAAACATAATATAATTTTGAAAATATTAGTGTTATATGATAAGTTTAATTGGTACATTGAATATTTTATATTATGTCATGAATGAAATTGAATTCTTATCTTATACGTTGTTTTTACACATGGAATTATTATGATCAAGGATAGTTTGTGAGTCACCAAAGTAACCAAACTAATTAAATTGAATTCTGTCATTATTCGTTAATTCATTATCCAATTAAATATTTATTGCATGGAAAGCTTGTTAGTCACTAAAGTGGCTTGACTTGAAAAATAGTTAGACATTTAATTGTGAATTTTCAATTGTTCATGTTGATATGATGCTATTAACATGACATAAAGGTAACACTAAACAATTAAAATCATTAATTATAACACTAAGAGGTCATCCAAAGATGGATCATTGCTTATGATTAATGACATTAAAGGGACTTATCAACATTTTTAGTTAATATGATTATATATCCAAAGATAACATACATGTTGACTAGAATATGATTGATTTTTCATTATAGTATAATTTATAGCATGATTATAGGTTATAGTTATGTATTTAAATATTACTCAAAGGTGAATTTAAATGCATAATCAAAGTTTATTGTTTGTTTGAATTTATTTAAGTTTTACTCAAAGCATTAATGCATGAGCTATACATTATATTTGCATCATCTACTAATTTTTTCACTTTAAGAAATGATCCGATCAAGTTCAATGGTCTTAACTGTACGGATTAGTTCGAGCAAATCCAATGCCAACTGGGTGTTATGGATTTGGATTTAACAATAGTTTTAGACGCAAGACTCATAACCATAACTAAGACCAGTATTGAAGTTGATAAGTCTTTTTACAAGGCTTGGGAAAGGTCTAATAGGTTAAGCTTAAACTTGATATGAATGATAATCGTAGAAAATGTTAAGCCATTAATGCCTAAAACGAACAATGTAAAGTAGTTTATATTGAAGCTTAAGGAATGCTTCCAATCAAATATAACTTACAAAGTTTATAGTAGGAACTTAGATGAATGAGCTAACGACCAAGAAATTTGATTGGTCACAGCT
>JAOXYD010000002.1:5606863-5618953 GCA_028565735.1 Pinacopodium congolense
ATTTTAAATTCAATAAGAAGATTAGAGTATTATTCTACAATTTGAAATTATTTAAAAATATTTTACAATTTTAAATTTTAAGTTTATGAAGGTATTATATTTATCATAACAATTATTTAAAGTTTTTATTATAACAAAAGAATCTCTACATTTAATTATATATATATATATATATCATAATTTGGATATAGATAAAAAATAAATTTAATTGCAACTATGTCTAGTACAAAAAGCAAGTATTTTGTAAAAATTAATTTTTAAACTTTTTATATGTTTAAAATAATATTATTTATTTTAAAAATAATTATAAGATACATTTAAAATTATTTAAAATATATTTAAAATAGAAAAATGTTTAGTTATTCATATATATATATCTATAATTAAATAATTATTTATAATTAAAAATACCTACTTCTATTATTGACGTAGTCACAACTGACTACAATTTTGAAGCTCAACTTACAACTCCTTCAGCTAATATGAACATATATCCTATAGTGGATTTTCTCTTATCAAAATCGCCTGCATAATCAGAATTAACATATGATCTAATAATGAAATCTGATCCTCCATAACATAATACAACATCTGAGGTTCCTTTGATATATCTGAGAATCCTCTTAATTGCATTCCAATGCTCTTGAGTAGGATTCGCCATGTATCAACTAACTACTCCCATTACATATGTAATGTTTGGTCTTATACAAATTATAATGAACATTACTCTCCCCACTGCTGATGCATATAGTACTCGAGACATCTCTATCCTCTCTTCTTTACTGTTAGGACTCATACTTGAGGATAACTTGAAATTAACAGGAAAATGGGTAGAAATTGACTTACAATCTTATATGTTGAATCACCACAAGATTTCTTCAAATAATTCTTCTGAGAAAGTTAAATCTTCATATTATTTCTGTCTTGGTGAATTTATACCCCTAAAATCTTATTTATCGGTCCCAAGTTCTTCATTTCAAATTCCTTAGCCAACTATGCCTTTAATTCTTTGATGTGATTATTGTTGAGGCATGCAATCATCATGTTATCTACATATAATAGTAAGATTATAAAATCATCTTTATCAAACTTCTTAAAATATGCATAAGGGTCTGTATTCGGTCTACTATAATTAAGGCTCATGATGAAGGAATTAAATCTCTTATACTAACATGTCGGCATCTACTTTAGACCGTACAGATATTTGTTCAATCTGTAAACTAAGTTCTCTTTCTCTTTTTCTTAAAAATCTTCTAGTTAGAGCATATAGATTTCTTATTCAAGATCTCTATGAAGAAATGCAGTTTTCATATCTAACTGCTCAAAATACATGTCAAAAGTAGCACACATTGCTAGGACTACTCGAATTATAGTGAGTCGAACCACAGGAGAAAATATTTCATTGAAGTCAATACCTTCTTTCTGAGTACAACCTTTTATCACCAATCTTGCACAATATTGCTCCACTTGATCATCTCAACTTTGCTTGATTTTGTAAACTCATTTATTGTCAATAGACTTTCTTTCTTGTGATAGTGGCAACGGTTCCTATGTCTTATTCTTATGAAGTGTTTCAATTTCTTCCTGCATTGCTGTCATCCACTAAGATGCATTTAAACTATTCATTGCTTCTTAAAGAGTTGATGGCTCTCCATCCTCAGTTAAAAGACAGTATGCAATATTACTCTCTATAATATAGTATAAGCGCAAACTTGGTGACTTTTTTGTGTGAATTGATCTCTGAGTATCTGAAACATTATATTCAACTGGTTCTTGCTCCTCGTACTCTGGTGTAACTTTAAAAGAATCATTTTGGTCAACTTCTCTTTCCACTTGTACTACTGTAGTCTCTAGATTCTCTTTTAAAATGCCAAATATTTTTGCTTACTCTTGATCCTTATCTTTCATGAAAATAACATCCCTACTGATAATAATCTTATAGGCAGTGGGATCCCACAAACGACACTCCTTTACCCCTTTAGTATACCTAAAAAAAATGCATCTTCTAGATTTTGGTTCTAACTTTATAGTTTCTTGGGCATTGAATATCACATAGGTAGGACTTCTAAATATATGGAGGTTTGAATAGTTCACTAGTTTACCAGTTCACATCTCCATCGGTGTCTCCAATTCAATTGCAATTGATGGAGCTCGATTCACCTCATAACTGGCAGTATAGACTGCTTCTGCCTAAAATTTCTTATTTAAGCCAACAGTTCTCATCATCACTCTTGTTCTTTCTAATGGAATTCTATTTATTCACTCTATCACTCCATTTTATTGAGGAGTGTATGCAATCATGAACTATCTTTTATTGCCTTCTTACTTACAAAATTCATCACACTCTTTACCAATATATTCTCCTCCATTATCTGACCATAAATACTTGATCTTGTTACTAAATTCAAGTTCAACCTGCGCTTTGTAAAGTTTGAAGACTAGAAACATACATGCTTTTCTTTTGATAGGAAATACCCAATATCTCCTCAAATAATCATTAATGAATGATAAAAAATTTGCTTCTCTTAAGGACGTAACTGGTGCTTGCCATACATCAGAGTGAATCAATTCTAGAATTTTCTTGCTTCTAAAATTTGATGTATTGAACTTTAATTAATGCTGCTTACTCACGATACAATGTTCACAAAAGGGTAGTGATACCTTTGTGAGACCTGGAAGTAGATTTTTCTCTATAAGTATTTTCGTTCCTTATTATGATATATGTCTAAATTTTATACCATGTCATCGCAGATTTTTCACTGGACTAGTCACTGCAATGAATGCTTCTCTTTCTTGTAAAGTTTCTCCTTTCAGTATGTACAAATTCGCAGTTGTCTTCTTTACTTTCATAAATACAAGCACTCCTTTAATTACCTTATTGATTTTATTTTGAATCTCAAATCTAAACTGGAGATTTTCCAATTGTCCTGCAGATAACAAATTCTTTTTTAGGTCCTCCACATGTCGCACTTTATCAATAATTTAAATTGTACCATTATACATCTTTAACTTGATGGTACCGATTCCAACAATCTTTAGATCTTGATCATTGCAGCTATACATAGATCCCTTAGAGACAGATTTATATTGATGGAATCATTCTCTTCAAGAGGTCATATGAAAAGTAGCCACTAAATCGAGAAGCCATATATCAGCAAATCTTATTTGTACTCCAATAGTCGTTGTCGCTTCACAAACTATTGCACCTTCATCATCTGAAGTGCTTGTAGCATTTCCTTAAGGAACGGAATCCTTTTTTGTTTAGATTCCAACAATCCTTCTTAGATGCCCTTTTCTTGCCATAATTGTAGCACTAGAAATTCTTCTTATTCTTGGATTTTGATCTACCATGATTATGGCTCCCACTTGGATCATGCTCTAGTAGTCTCCCTCTTTTTATCACTAAGGCCTCTGCTTATTGCAAACTTGCCAGCTTATTTTCTTTACTTTTGTACCGACTCTCTTCTTAGAATAGCAACTACAATATCGTCGAAGACTAGAGTATCTATATTATTTATTAAATTGATGACAAGTTGATTATACGAATCAAGTAGACTTTTAAGTAGAATTTCTGCACGTTCACTTATCTCTATTGTATGCCCTAACGATATAAGTTGAGAAAATAGAGTATTCAAAATGTTTAGGTGTTCCGTCACCAAAGTGGATTCTACCATGCGTAAAGTATACAGTTTCCTCTTTAGAAATTTTTTTTTGTGGAGTGATTTGACCTCGTACAATGTTGTAAGGAGATTTCATATTTCCTTCGCCATTTTCTTCTCCTCTATACTGAATAATACTTCCTCTGTTAATGTTAAGTGAAGATTAGCTAGAGTATTTTCATCAATCTCGTTCCACTTTTCACTTGTAATCCCGAATAGTTTTTCATTAATGACCGCTAGACAATTATCTTTCCTCAGAATTGTTTTTTATCTTCAACTTTCATAATGAGAAATTATTCCCGTTGAACTTTTCAATTTCATACTTTACTGTCATTACTTCTATCATGACTAATAATCTAACTTATCTTTTGATGTGGAGGATCTACTCTTAATGGCAACCACATAGCATACAATAAGCAGATATACACATTCAAGATAGGCTATAATACCACTTATTGAGAAAAATTGGGTTTTGGATAGAGTAGAGTCGCAATTTTTACAAAATTAAAAATAATGAAAATAAAATAGACACACAAATTTTACGTGAAAACTCCTAAAATAAGGTAAAACCCACAAATAAGGATAGAAAAATTTTACTACTGAAAACTAATGAATTATAAGGAGAAAAATTAAATCCACAAAAATATATAGAATATTTTTTATTTCTATCTTTTTTCTTTTCTCTTTTTTTTTCTTTCACCTCACTTCTCTCAATTTTTGTTTTTACCGTTTGCTTACAAACCTCCTATGCTCTGCTGCCAATTTATAGTTATGAGAGCTTCTCCTTCTTTTTATTTTTATTAGGCAATTTTTTTTCTTATCTCATTTTTTTGACTTTGTGTGTTTTGTTTTATAAGGCATTCGGTGTTTACCAAGCTAAAATTGTTGACATTTTCCTTATAAAGCTGCTCTTGTTAGACAAAAAACTCAATTGACCAGAGTGAAGTAGAAGGAGGCATGATTAAAAACTGCTACTTCTCTCCCAATCATTAAGCCTCTTTTATCAATGAAAATAATTATTCTAGAAAAAGCAATTTTGTTATAAAACTATTATATTAAAAGATATATTAAAAAATAGATGTAAATTAATTTTAATTTTATATTTATTTTAAATATAATTATAAAATTTTAATTAAATTACATATTTTAAATAATAATTATCTAAATAAAATAATTCATTTACCAATAAATTCCACATTCTAAATTGATTTGTTTTACTTCATTAGTTTGATGTCTGGTCCATTTATTTACTTTTTAAAATTTTTTTTTAATATTTGCATTTTTATATTTGTTCCTTTCTGTCGTCATCATCCGGAGTATTTGCTCCACTCTTATGGTGTGGGTCTATCTGGTTTGGAGTCTATTTCCATCTCGTTCACATCTTTATGCAATGTGCATATTGCTTCTTTCTTAATGGGATGACATATGGCTTCGATTATGCCCCAGCCTCATGAAAGGAAACTTAGCGGAGACTAGGGTTCGAGGACTTAAGATAGAAGATTGCTATTAAAACCTGCAAATACTTAGTGAGCTTCCTCCTCTAAAAACATTTACAGGAGGCCTCCCACGTCCAAGTACTCCATGAAAAAAATTGGAGAGACATGATGATGTGCCTTTTTTTTTTCTCTACCTTAATGTCAAATATTGATATTTCATTCAAATATTGCCCTTTAAACATTGTATTTAACTCAAGACTGCACATGATTTATGCTTTAGAATACATTTTGAAGTAGGAGAATCATTTCAGGCCTGAAGCTAACACCAAATATCATTTTTCTTCTGAAAGAAAAAAATTGAAAGACGACTACAATTTGATTCCAAATTTGTTTAATCTTGCGTTTCTCATTCTTCGAAAAAATACTCTAAAAAGTTTACGAAGTTTTTATAGTTGGAAGATCTCTTCCTAATTCCACGAAATATTCTTCAGGATTGATCCATATTAGCTTTCTCATAGCACCGGCACTGTACAGTGTGATTATCCACAGAATGTCCCGCGTTTGACAGAAATTTGCCAACAGTTATTTTTCAGTCTTTTACATAACCAGTTTATCCAAGTGCATTACGCATCTTCAATCAACACTACCATTTGCCTTAAGTAAACAATAGAACACCGCCACTGTTGCTTTTCCAGTGGACTTCATTCCTGCAATAGTCTGTTCTCTGCTGTCAGTTAAGAAGAAATAAAAAGCAGGTTCAAGTTTCCTTTTTATAGTTGACCACCAGGGATGTGACCTACTGATGATATACCCCAGTTATCACCGGTTTAAATTTCTAGTAGGCATACAGTTAAAGCAATTCTCAATTTACTTAATCCTCTTTAATATGCCCAAAAGGAAATTTACCAGAGGGTGGATTAAGAAAAAAAAAATCTTCAATTAAGCATTTAAGAGAAATTCTAGTTATGATATGATATCAGCATCAAACCCGCTGATCTCCAACAGAAAATAAGAGGTGTTAAGTTAATTTCTTAACAAGCTGGCATTCAACACCAAAGGATTTGCATATCAGTTATGGAATAGTGCAAAATTCACATTCTATTACCATCCTCAATCAAAACAGAATGCGGAACCTTTGAATTGACAAACTAGGAAAAGGAGTGATAAAAAGGTCGATGCATCTCCAAACTGTACCATTAGTATAGCTCAGCATAAGTTATCACACTTACTCTGCAAGTGCGTCTGTTTATGAACTTTGCTCAAGCTCTTAGTTCCTTTAAAAACCAAACTGCTTTCTTTAAATTACACTTCTTGACACCTCTCTGTACAGGTCATAAATCAACTATAAACGAACAAAACTGAAAGAAGGAAAAAGAAGGAGATTGTCACGTGCAAACATAAACATATCCAAGAAAAATTTATGCTTAATTGATGAACTCTTGACTGCTGATAACCTTCAAACGATGATTATAAGCGGCTTGTTCCAACTATCATGAGTAAGGTGAAATGCCAGATTGCTCAATAGTTGACGGCTGTAAGGTACGGATCTTTATATCATATTTTCTATGACTAGAATGATCACTGCCAGAGGATAAATCTCCATCCGGTACATATTTGTAGTCAGAAGTTTCACCATTGTAAGCAGTTCCAATATTATTACCACACTTACGGCAGAGAAGCTTTGTTCTCCGGCGAAACAAACTCCAGGAGCTTTTTGAAAAGTGAGGAATACATTGGAATTCATCAACCTGAGTAAATCTGCTCTCATCAATATTGAAGAATGAGATGATCCCTCGCTTTATGGACTTCCCATATTTAGAGCCAATGGTAGAAGTATTCCGGTTGGAAGAGCTCAAATTTAAGCCATACCCACAGGAACCGCAACTGTAACAAAGAATACTTGTTCTCTTTTAAGTCCAGTAAGAAAAACAAACCATAGGAACACGACAGAGCTTTAACAATCAGTAAAATTTTAGTTGCACAAATAGAGAAATACCAAAACTGCCACAAATCTAATTGCTTAAGTTACCTAAATTATGGGGTTTGCTTTGCTATTTCATCTCCCATGTCTAATCCAATTAGTCCATTTGGCACCAAAACAATGCTCAAACCAAAGGATAGAGATTGATACCATATTTCTTAAGGTGCCATATTTCTGTCCTTAATTTTACTCACTTCAATTAGTAGAACTAGAAACATTTCAATGCACCAGATGTTAGTGCCAGAAACAATGAAAATCATCACATATAACATCACTTTCTGCTAGTATTTCACTAGCATACTTGATTATGAAAACAGTGGTGTTCTGATGATAGTACCACAAGATACTTTCTGCTAGTATTTCATACGTTGGGGAGTTAATTTACCAGGCATTTAGACTTCATTAGTAACAAGACAAATGCTCAAATTACTGAGATGTCACCCACATTTCATGTTGGGGGAAAACTCAGAAGTTTTTGAATAGGCTACCAACCAAGTTTCATTTAATAAGCATCAGACTATTCGTCCTCTTAACTTCACCTTCAAGGTATTTATTACTTCCTTGACAAGGTTGTTGATGTGGTCCTGGTCCGATGGACACGTTCTGCTATCAAGCAAGGCTACTCCCTAAAATCTGATAAGTCCACAAATGATACGTGGCTTCACGAAACTCCGCATGTCACTTTTGTAAACTAAACTGAAGAAGTTTCTAGTTCTTCATCACCATTAACATTGATGTCACAAAAAGATTATTTGTTCTTTCTGGAACACAGAAATTGACTATACAGCTTAACTTAATCCCTTCAGATATAACGTAGACAAATCAATAACAACCGCAAATTTCATAGCTTTGGAGCTGTATAAAAAAAGCCATCTTGACAAAGATAGAACAAAATCATGAATTCAAACGCCTAATAAGATTAACCAAGCAAGTGTAGCAATTCTCCAGCAGACAGCACAAAACAAATGCAAAACAACTAAACAAGAAATACCCATATGATTCAATCGTTTCTTCAGAAGCACATCTAAGTGAATCCAAATATATATAAAAAAAAAAAGAGAATTCAGCAGAAAAGAGAAAGGAAAGATCCAAACTTTGAGAGAGAAAACCTGTAGCTAACATGTCTCTGAGAAACAGAAGCAGAAGAGAAGGACTGATGATGATTCCCATAAAGAAAATTCTCCCTAACAGCAGCCAAATTCTCCATTCAAAAGCAAGCTTTCAGGATCCCAGAAATCGATGATCGGGTTGCAGTTAAGAATGCTTTTAACAGGTTGGACGTGTTCCCCCACCTGAATCGGGTGACCGCCCCAATCTCAGGGAATTCAGAGAAGCTACCAAAACACAGAGACCAAATCTGATGAAGAAGATAAACAAGAGAAATCTTAGTTAAAAGACGAAGAAAAGTTGTGAAGGTCCTTTTCCATTATGAAGGTTTTGTCATCACTTGGTTTCAGATTGTAGATGAAAGGGTTTACTCTATAAACAATTAATTGTTTTATAATCATAAATAAATACCTTACTCATGCTAATTACGTGTTTAACAGTTGTAACCTGTAAGCGTCCATTTGCAAACGTGTCCTTTGGGGCAGTTTTTTGTTTTTTTTAATAATTCTGAATAACAAAAAATTTTAAAAACACTTATTAACTCTTTTTGTAAGCGTCCCTTTGTAAACATGTCTTTTGGGGCAGTTTTTTGTTTTTTGAATAATTCTGAATAACAAAAATTTTTAAAAACACTTATTAACTCTTTTTTTTTTTTTGGAAATTCACTTACTCTTTTGGGTTGGTGAGTTTCTCAAAGGAATTTACAAATATTTGAATTTAGGAATTTTACTTCGATTGATCACGCCCAAATATTCTTTTTTACATTTCGAAATTTGTGGACATGAGTACGAAAACAAGTAAGTTTACTAATATTAATTGAATTAAGTTTACTAAAATTTATTTATTTATATTTTTTCAAATAAAGTTAAATTATTTAATTAATTGTATCTGATTTTTTTGGGATTATTTGATTAATTTATTTCAATTTCATTTTAAAATTCAAGTTGTTTTCTTCTTTTTCTTTCTTTTATTTATTTGTCAATTTTTTGTGTTTTTATATTCGGCCTAGTGGCGTAACTCGGTCCTACTCTACTTAATAGCGTTTCATTCCTCTAGATTGAGTGTGTAGGTAATTAATTCATGTGTCCATGTTTTTGTACATCATGAAGTCACTTTTCATACTTCACTTTTATGAATGGTTAAATTAAGCCTGATGCTCACGTGGTTTATTATTGTTTTAATTTTTACGTGGTTTACTATTGTTTTAATTTTTATATTAAAAAAATTATTTAATTTTATAATATTATTTAATCATTTCATAATTTTTATTATATTTTATTTGTATTATAATATTAAAATTTAATTTAAACTTGATAACTAGATAATATTATAAAATAAATAATAACTTTTAAAATATAAAAATTAAATTCAAATAAAAATTAAATCATATCAGAATCCAATGTAATTAACTTTTTCGTAAACTAATTTTTAGCAAGTTTGTTGAAAGGATACACCAACCTTCACGTGCCTTCTTTTCGTATAAATTTTACCTTTATATTTATATATATGTATTTAATTCTTAGCTAATATATTCATTTGGCCAAGTTTTTTTTTCCTATTTACTATTCCTTCAGTTTTCACAGCATGGTTTTCAAAAGATTCCACAACCAATCATTTTTATTGATATTTCATAGCTATTTCCGATAAATTGTTGATTTATTAATAAATAAAACAAAAATAACTTTCGTTTTAACTTAATTAATTTAAAAAATCAATACACATGAAATATACAACTATTAAATTTAATGAATTATAAAATGAGTTTTTAATTATCAATTGGGACTTTCCGAGACACGGGTAAAATATCTTAGTTAGGCTCCATGGTTTAGAATAAATCACGAAAACTAGTTTCTTTAGCATCTATCAAACTGTAGCAGAAACTAAACTGGAAAATAAATAAGGAGAGGTAAATAAACATAGAATTAGCTCTGGAACAAAAAAAAAACATAATTTAAATCGTGATTTTGATTTATTTAAAAAACTATATAAGTGTAATAGGTCGGGTGTAAAAATATATTTAATTTGTTAATATCATATTTCACTTTATTTTAAATCACTATTTTATTAAATAAATTCTGTGCTTCAACCGTTACTTACACAAGAGGGGTCAACCCATACATGAATCACAAAGCTTTAAATATTTGGGCTTAGACTGTAAACAGACTCATGCTACCGACATTTCTGTACCCATCAAATAATTATGGCTTCGACATAAAAAAAAATTAATTCATTTTGTTGTAAGTTGGCCGACATGCTTCATGCAAAAATAAAACAATAAATGACGAGGTTGTGGCTATTAGATCATGCTTCATAAAACTAATTTTTATATCAAAAGTAGATATCTCTACGAGATTAAAGAAGTCGCAGGGTCAATTAATCTTTCGTCCAGATAATAAATATACACGTTTAAGGGTTAGTTCTAAATTAAAATTTACATATACATTTATTAATTAAATTCTTTTATTATAGATATAGTATTTCTAAACAAGTGGACCAGTTTTCCAAATTTGTTTTGTTTTAAAATATCAAGATTCTAGGAAACGCATACGGTGCAAGAATTTTATATTGCGTGACGTCATGATGGACCATTAAGAAAGGGGCTATATAGACCCGAAAGGTATCGCCTATGCTTTATAATCGGTTTTTGCTTATATGCGCATATCAAAGTCACATATATTAAATATTAATATTCTATTTACCTTTTCTACTCAAGATTATATATAAATTATGCTGAACTTGCACTATACATCAGCTTTTATGATTTAGACCTAATTTTAACCCTTTATCTTTACGAACATTGTAATCAATTAAGTACAGTACACACAAACAAATCTGAGCACACGCATAACATTCAGCTTTTTTTTTAACAAAAAAAATCAACTTCAATATTGAAATAATATTAATGCCTATTTTAAATTTTAAATTTTAAATAATTTTATACTACTATTAAAATTTCAAACATATTAATTAACTTCCTAAAATAGATTATTATTTGGTTTGTTATTAACATTAAAGACTTGGAATAACACGTAATAGATTTCATTTTACATTTTTTTGGGTAGAAAAAAATTAAAATATAAAAAAAATAGAAAGGCCATTATCAATAAACTGAAATAAAGCTAAGTCATAAGGAAAACCTATCCACTTAGACAATAGTTTAATAAAGCAATCTTTAAAAGGTTAAGAACTTGTTTAAAACAAAGGAGTTTTATGAAATTTATTTATAATTTATAATTTTTATATTTGAAATAAAAAAATTATTTATTTTAATGATATAATTTAATACATAATTAATCCAAATTTCATTAAAATAGTTCAAATGAATTTCATAAATTTAAAAGGCATATTTTATCTTTTAAAATTACTCTTACTAAACTTTTTTCAAAATAATTGTAAAGCAAAAATTGTTCTTATTAGTTTACTTGTTGTTTGAAAGGGCTTCAATCTTAATTTTTGCTAAATGCCACACCAAGCGCCCAAATGAAGAGTAGGTAGGGTGCATTAATCTCACATCAAATATATAAGGGAGAGTCTTCAGACTTATAAGCGTGGACGCTATACACCCCTTTAAGACGTCTTTTGAGGGAGAGGATAATAGTCTTGTGACAAAGTAGTATCAGAGTCATCAATTACTCTCCTTCGACCCTACGTCGAGAGCCATGTATCGTTGATAGAGCGACAACCATTGGTAAAAACGATGTGGTAGGTAGGGTGGGTCATTGTAAGTAGGCAGGGTGTATTAATCCTACATCAGATAGACAAGAGAGGGTATTGGGGCTTATAAGTGTGGACGCTACATACTCCTTTGATACGTCTTTTGGGGGAGAGGGTGTAACATCCCACTCTCATAGGACACCTACCCAACATTCTGATGAATATCCGAGTAAATACCCTACAAGGGTGGCAT
>JAOXYD010000002.1:5626939-5642116 GCA_028565735.1 Pinacopodium congolense
CCATGTTCTTACATGTATATCCTTGCATATTCTTTGATTTTCTTGCTAGATCTTAAATTTTAAAATTTGTAAGATATTATATTTGTTATAATAATTATTTAAAATTTCTCAATTAGATCAATTAAAATCTCTACATTTAATTATATATTTATATATCATAAGTTGGACGTAGTTAAAAAATAAATTTAATTGCAACTATGTCTGGTACAAAAATTATGTATCTTATACAAATTATATATATATTTAAAATTTTATATGCTTAAATTGAATTGAAAATATTCAATTATAAATTTTTTTGAATAATTAAAACTTATTCAATTAAAAATATAATTTTTACAATATCAATTGTAAAATGGTTTCTAATTAAAAATATAATTAAAAATTATTCTATTTCAATAACTAAATTTTCAATCTTTTAAATGAATAAATTATACATTTGTTAATAAAGTTTAGAAATCGTTATATAATACTTCTTATTAAAATATTGGTGTATTAATCACTTATTAATTTTATAAGAAAAAATTTAATTTTGATCTAAATTGAATAAATTTTAGAAGGTTACTCACCAAATTGAAATTTTTAGAAGGTTACTCACTTAATTGAAAGATTTTTAAAAGGTTATTCACTGAATTGAAAATTTTTAAAGGTTGAGATGTGTACACGTAGATGCTGACATGACACTTTTGTCATATGGACACTGACATGATAAAGTCTATTTACTACGTCAGTATGGATATAACAGAGTTAAAATTTTTACCTTAAGTGAAAAATGATTTAAAGGTTATTCACTCAATTGAAAAATTTTAAAGGTTACTCACTCAACTAAAAAAATTAAAAAAGATTGCTTACTTGTATAACTATTATCCATATACGTTATATTAGTTACTCAATTGTAAAAGGTAGTTAACCATGTTAAAAGAAAATGAGTAAGGTGATTTATAATCATCTGTAAGAAAAGAAAAGATTATCGAAAAATGATTCTATTATAAGTGAAAGTCCTTTAACCTGTAGAAATTTAAGAGTAATTTATAAGTGGTTATTCTTTAGATCATGTATATATTATGATTTGATCTCAATTCGTAATCTTTGTGATTATATTGAAGTTTAGCATTAGTATCAAAGTCAGCTTGAATATGCATGTTAAAATTATATAACAGATAAATTTTTATATATAACAATTTAATTATCTATTATATTTGTTTAAAGATTATCTGTTAATTATTCTAATAATAATAATAATCATCATTTTATGATAATTCTATGAATAATGAATATCTATAGTACATCTCTCTACTCTTAAGTGCAATTCATTGTCCTTTTGGTTCATCGCACATATGTATCATACGCTTTGTTTTTGTTTTTGTTTTGGATGTCAATGTTATCGTTTTCTTCTATCCTTATAATTTAAGCATTAAGGTAACAAATAGAATACTTGTGTGAAAATTTTTTATTTGATTTGAATCTATTTTTTACCTATGACGAAAGAGTGAGAAAATTGAAAACAAAACTAGATATGAGAATGATCGAATCTGATGAACAAAAAGGAACAAGCACAGATAACTAAAGCTATTAAATGTTGGTTTGTGTCTATATGATCTATTAGAGATCTGTTGTTGGTTACATATAATAGGGAAGAGAGAAGACAATGAAAATAGAAAATAAAGAAACAATTAGAAACCAAAGAAAACAAAAAAAAACAAAATAAAGCCAATGATGGTTGAATTCTCTAGAGGAGCGACGACTCCATTTCTTTTTTAGATGATGGTGGTAAGGGAGCCAAAAGGGTTTTAAAACAAATAAATAAACAAAAAAAAGGAAACCAGAGTCATCTGAGGAAGAAGATAAGGCACATACAGTACATGCACCTCATCTGTTAAATCAAATTAATTTGTTTAGTTGAAATTAGGAATAAGTTTCTAATTAAAAAAATAATGAAATTTTGTTTAAGAATTAATAATTAGAATTTAGTTTTAAATTAAATCAAGTTATTAAATTTATTACTTCAATATTAACATGATTAGAAATAATTTTCTAATTGATTTGAAATTCATAATATAATTTAATACGTTCAATTAGAAAGTTATTAATAGAATTAATTGATTTTGTTTTATGAACATGAGTTCTCTTTGTAGTAGACAAAATAATTTGTTTATTTTGTAGTTTTCTGAGAATTTATGTGTAATCATCTAATTCTTGAAATTTTGTTTTTTAGGAAGATATTGTAATAAAGAGGATACTCAAATTTCTTCAAACTAAGGCATAAATGAGACATATTAGCAACATGTCTTCACAATTATTTAATATGAATTTGTTACCTAGAGGAAGCCTAACACAACATGTTATTACCACAGTATTAAATATCGTTCCGTTCCAGCAGGTATCGGCTGGAACGCGCCGTACCGGCTTGGAAATGGAACGGTAAGTGATCATTTTGTTCCATAAATAAATACCAGTCGGTACTGGCTGTTTCGGTTGGTACTAGCGGGTATTTGGTCTCCAGTATGATACCGGGGACCGAAATGCAAATATTAAAAAATTATTTGTCGTCCCTAACCCTCGTCTGCTCTCACAATCTCGATTGCTTCCCTTTGCCTCCTCCAAACTAATGCTCTCGTCACTGCCACCACCACTGTCTTTGACTCCAGTCCAGACCAGTCGTCTCACCTGGGCTCTCGCCAGCCTCTCCCTGTACTACACCTCTCTGGGTCGCTCTTGTTAGGTCAATCTTGCCTCTACTCATCGACACTGCCCGGCTGTGCCTCCTTTGCTCTCAGTCAACTTGATTGATTTCAAGGTATTTTGGTAATTCTAGCTATAAGCTTGAATCAGCCATCTGGTTTGATTTTGTGATGGTTTAACGAGTGAAAGAAGGCTTCAGATTTAACAATGCTTACCTTCAAAGAATCTTAAATACTTAGGAAGAGAAAAGGAAAGAAAGATCAATGGATCTGCGGTTTTGAGTTTTGAACAAAGCTTCGATTGTACTAAAGATGTGGCTTTTGATGATGCAACGAAGCAGGTGGTGTGAGTTGAAGAGTTGCAGTTGCAGATGGGAGAGTTGAAGAATTGCAGCTGCAGAAAGTTGGAGACTGAAACAACCCATTCGATTTAATTAGATATTAGGATGTCAACATGAAATTTCAATTTAGTTAATTTGAGATTCAATTCCACCTTAGAAATAAATTTGGAATGATCCGTGCATTTCTTTACAATTAAATTACTATATTATGTGTTACTTTAGTATTATTGTTATTAAACATTTTCAAAAAAATTTTAAAATGAAAAATGAAGGGTTTTGAGTCTTTTGACTTTTGAAAAGGAAAGTAATGGTGTTATTATATATTATTATTTATATATCATTATTATTATTTATGTGGATAAAATCATCAATGGTGAAATAATTTGGACTTTATTAAAATAAAATCATTCAAGTGTTGACATTAATTGTAATAAAATAATGAAAAGATCCCTTTAATAACTATGGTAATTGGTAAATAATTTATACTTGTTAATTATACTGAGCCCTTTTTATGATTTGATTTTTATTTTTATCTTATAATATATAATTTTATATTTGAATATTTCATATTTATAATCAATAAAAATAAAGATATAATTTTTAATATGTTAAATTTATATTATTATTGATTTTCTGAGATATGATTAAAGCAAAACTAAAAATATATAGTACAGTATATAGGGAGATTATTTTGCAAAATTTTAAAATTTAGGGAATGATATATAATTTTAAAAATTTATTTGAAACAATAAATTTTAAAATTACATCCAGTACCGATACCGGTACAATATTTAAAACATTGGTTATTACAGTTAATATCGTAATGCAATAGTTGTCCTTTAAAGATTATTTGGCTTATGCACAAGTTAAAGTAAATTATATGACTTTATTTTCAACATTGCCTCAACCTAAAGGAAAACTATTAAGAATACTTTGAAATATAAAAACACCTAACACGAAAGCTTATAGTTAGTTGGTGATGACATTTATGAAAGAAATTTGAAGAAAGGAGTTAGTAAGGACTTTGCATCTTATTGGCTGCCCAATAGAAAAAGTATGAGCTATTTCATATCGAATTTCATGAACTTTGTCATGTGAACCCATTACTTTTATTCCATATAGGATTTGATACCTATAAGAAGTTAGTTTATTATAATGAATGTTGTGTAATATGTTCATTTACGAATACATGAACTTGATATTTATTACTTGTGCTACATGTATTGTACATAAAAATTCACTATAGAGTATGGTGATTGGGATTCGATTGTTTTATTAATGATTGTTGAACATATAAGAGATCTTTTGATTTCATAAACAATTGCAATACAATTATTCACTCTATATTCTATTTATTAACATGCATATATTTCTTTCTTATTGAAAAAGCTTAGTTTTTCAACAATAACTACTGCTTCAAACAATATTGCTTCTGAATTTAATAAGAGTGAGAAATTAAATGGCAACAATTATGAAATATGGAATATAAAAATCCAATATTTGTTGAAAGAGCAAGAGGCTTTGGAATCTTTAAACATAGCCGTGGACATTTTTGGAGAGGGTAATATGACCCAACATAAAAGATATCATAATGCATGTGAATTATAGAGAAAGAAGAATTCATTGACTCACATTATACTGTTGAGTAGTATTAACAATGTCATGCGTGAGTTTCAAAAGTATAAATTTATTAAGGACATGTCATTTATATTGGCTGCATATTTTAAAGATGCTGTAGTGACTAAAGTGAGGTCATTCATAATTAATTTTGATACTTATAAGAAGCACTCAGGTCATACAATGCAAAAGCATCTAAGATAAATGTTTAACATAATAAGTGAGTTGCAAAATGATGGTCATTAGCTTTTATGAACAACAAATACAAGTTGTGATTGATTCACTGCCTCAGAGTTGGAAACATATGAAGATGCACCTGACTTATAATAAGAACATCAAGATAATGGAAGATACTGTGAGACATCTCATATTAGAAGAAGAATGTCTTGAATCCTTTAAGATGTTTTCTGAGTTACATGCAGTTGATATTAGCTCACATGGAGCCATGGAAAAAAAAACATAAACATCATAATAAATCTAACTGGAAAAAGAATAAGAGATTTAACCTCTCAACTCAAGATTCCAAAAATGCCAAATGAAACTAACACGTAAAGAGAAAACATCCCTTCAAGAAGAACAACATGAAATGAGTAAAGTGTTATAACTATGGTAATAAGGGCCACTATTCTCGAGATTGTATTAAGCTAAAAATGTTACAATAATATTGTACGAGCATTTGTTCAGTGAATGTTTATTATTCTATTTTTCTTACTGAATCACATCATTTTTGGATTGTAGACTCATGAGCAATTAACTATGTAGCGAAGGATAAAAGTGCTTTTATGAAGTACTGTAAATTCCCACAAGGAAATTGAAGGCTTTATATAAGTGACAATTCAAAAGTTATGGTATAAGGGATTGACACATATGAATTGGAAATATATGGAAGATAATAAGGTGACAATTCATAATTGGACACATATGAACTTGGATCCATTTATTATGGTCATAGTTTTATATTTGATGGTTTTATTATATTAGATGTTGTGAATAAAAATAATAATATTAGTTATTCAATATTTACATCTAGCAACTCCAACATTAATGCAACTTTGTAGCATACTAAAATATGTCATATTGGTCAAAAACGAATAAGTTGATTAGGTAAAGAAGGGCTTCTAAGTAATTTAAGTCAAGTAGATGTACCTCTGTGTAAACATGGTCTAGCTAGTAAAATGGTAAGAAAGCCATTTTGAAAGGGAATATGAGTTTTATATCAATTGCAATTAGTTCATGATGACATTTATGGTCTAATTAACGTTGTTAGCCCTATATGGCACCTAAGAGGGGAGATGAATTAGGTATATAAATTTTTTTTATAAGTTTTACAAACTAATCTTTACCAATGTTATTTAAATGCAAAAGATAAACAACAATTGAGTTTATCAAATTAAATAAGATAAAATAAGTAAACGAAAGTAAAAGGGTAAAGAAGAGAGGCATAAACGATTTATCCTAATTCAAAGTGGTCTACTTGCCTTTACATCTAGTCCTTAATACCACTTATTGAGATTTTTGCACTATTATACCAAAACAAATATAATGTTAGTATTACAATCCTTTTTTTAAGAATCAAAGATAACTTTTCACTCTCCCTTTCAAGGCTAAGGAATAACTTATACTCTTCCTTTTTTAAGGCTAAAGAATAACCTATCACTTTTATTTTTCTAAGGCTAAAGATAAAAGATAACCTCACAACACTCTTCTTTTATGGCTAAAAAATAACCTTACAAAAATTCCACTATTAATCTTCCAACCTTATACAACTCATAAACACCCTTACAAAATGTCTCTCTATTGACTTACCAAGGTGTTTAGAACTCACACAAAATTTAAGAATGAATAAATGAACAAACTCAACATATAACTTCACCAAGGGCTCATAAACACTCTAAAAAATATTCAAAAAATCTTGTACAAATCTTCCACAATCTTTTCATATAATAAACCACACAAAAAACATGTATTTATACCCATCTTAAAGCCTTATAGCTGTTACCCAACATTCCTTAATATTAAATGTTATTAACATTGCAAAATATGAATGTTGTTAAGTTACCATTGCATTTTTATCAACTTTGTCGACTGACCATAGAGGTTCGGTCAACCGATCATTAGTTGACCAATCCACTTCATTCGGTCGATCAATCCACTTTACTCGGTCGATTAATCTCTCTGTGATCAGAGCTTTTGGCCTTAGTTCAGCACAAAACATACAAAACATAATCCAATTCAATTCTTAACTCAATTCAACATATTTTAACACATTCCAATCAATATTAAACATGTCATAACACAATTTTTACAATTCAATTCAATTAAATTGATTCATCTTACCAAATTACCTTAACACTTTAATATAAACAATTTCAATTATCTTTACATATATAACTGCATACTTAATCAATATTTCAATTTATATAATTCCAATCCAAACAAAAATTTATGACTTAGCTAGTCATACCAATTAAATCAATTTACTGATTCATTTATCCTTTAATTAATTCACACAGCCATTACCAATTTATTTATGCATTCATTACACATACTCATGCAATATCATACATGCATTCATCCAAGTACCAAGAGAATTTCCATACACATCAAACACATACAATACCTCTTGATTATGCATCCTATATACAAATACTAAATATGAATGAATATGAATAATTAAGCCCTTTCAACACTATAGTAAAACTAAAAGAAGATTTACATATTGAATTACACATAAACCTGTTAAATTCTTCTCTTGAACTTGATTTTCTATCTTCAATCTTCAATCTTCAAGTTTACATCCAAGAATTGTCTTTTATCAACGTTAGTTTTCATATATCTCTAACATACTTCATGTATTCCATAACACCGATTATCATGAAGGCTTAATATATATGCACTTCAAATCTTTACCAAACACTTCATGACTTATTTTCATTAAACCTATCTTAACAAACATATCAAACTCCACAAACACATTAATAGAAACATTTTTTCATCATTAAAATAAAGGTGGAACCAGCCCTTAAGTCAATAAATGTAAGGACAAGACGTGGGATTGTGTATTTTATCACTTTCATATATAACTATACTTAGTATGATCGCATCTATTTGATTTCACATAAATCAGAAGTATTAGATTGTTTCATAAAGTATATTAATTTAGTTGAGAATCAATTTGATAGAAAATAAAAGTATTACAAACCAATCAAGGGTAAGAATACTTATATGACAAGTTTAAAGCTTTATGTGATAAAAAAAGAATAGAAAAGTAGTTAACCATTCTTAGGACCTCACAATAAAAAGGCGTCGTTGAAAGGTGAAATAAGACACTGGTGGAAATGATTAGGTCCATGATTATACAAGCAAATTTATTAATTAGTTTTTGGGATGATGCGTTGCTAATAGCTATTTATTAACTTAATTGCATGTCCACAAAATCAGTTACAAGTACACCATATGAGATATGGATTGGTAAAAGATTTAATATGTTAAGTATTTGATCTTGGGGATATACTGCCTATATTTATAATCTCTCTCATAAACATGGAAAATTAAGGCAAAAAGGAAAGAAAATTATATTTTTTAGATACTTAGAGCACTTAAAAAGATATGTGTTTATTAGTGAATAAGGTAATAAAAGAGTAACTAAATTTGAATTATGAGGTGTAAAATTCTCAGAGAATAATTTTCTAAAGTAAGGTGAAATAGGAAAAGATCAATTTTTATATGAGAATCTTGATTAGCATAATTATATTATGAATAATCAAGAAGAAGAACTGTAAACAAGTAGGACCAATTCCACTAGAGGTTTGTCTATGATGACTGATTTGAGTAGGAGTAATCAGATGACTCATGAATTTGTTTATAATAAGCCTTGTTTAAAATGAAGTAATCAAGGAATGATACTTCAACTTCATTTTGATATTGAAAAACAAATCAATATGATTGTTTCGTAAAAGAAAGAGAGCAAAATAATATAAATGAGGTTTATACTGTTCTTGCTAAAAAAGAATGGATGAAAGTAATGAAAGAAGAAATAACTTCTTTAAGCTTTAATCAAGTACTGGACTTGGTAGATCTCCTTGAAAGACAAGAAACTATTAGGAACACGTAGGTTCTTAAAATAAAACAAAAGGTTGTTTGTAGTGTTGAAAAATACAAATTAGGTTATAGCAAAGGGATAGGCACAATATGAGGGAATTGATTATGAGAAGTTTGCTTCAATCCGTCTTATTCTAACTATACCAGCCAGTATCAATCTTAAATTACATTAAATATATGTAAATATTGCTTGTCTCAGTGGAGAATTATAGGGAGAAATTTATATAAAATAATCTGAAGGTTTCGCTAAGGTAAGCCAATAAAATAAAGTATATCGATTATTAAAGTTGATTTATAGCTTAAAGTAGACTTCAAGACAATGGTACATTTGTTTTCACATTGTAAGCATTTTGTTTGAATTTCATATAATTGATGAGGACCATTGTGTCCATATTAAAAGATATAAATATTTGTTTATTAAGAAAACCAAAGACTGGTTATCATCTAAATTCAAAATAAAAAATGTAGGTAAAGCTGCATATATTCTTGGAGTTAAGATTTTAAGAGATTGTTCGAATAAATTGTTATGACTTTCACAAGTGACATATATCCAAAGAATATTTGAATGATTCCATACGTAAGATTCCAAACGAATAAATAATCCTGTTGCTAAAGGAGAAAACCTAAATAAGAGATTTTTCTTGATAATGCCACAAGAAAGGGAATAAATAAAGAAACTTTTCTACTGCAATGTAGTTGAAAGACTTATATACGCGATGATGGGTACAAGAACTTTATTACATTGTTAGGATGGTATGTAAATATTAATTAAATATAATATAAGTAAAGAGAGTATTAAGGTATTTAAAAGGAACAACAAACTATGCATTATGTTATTAAGGAAATGATCAATGTATACAAGAGTACACAGACGTAAATTAGGGAGGAGATTTAGACAGCAGAAAATCCACCTTTGGATATGTTTTCTTACTCAATAATGGAGCAATATCATGAAAAAGTAATAAAAAATTATACATTGCATTGTTTATAATGAAAGTTGAATTCATAGCTTTCTCAATTATTGTACAAGAACTGTATGGCTTCATCGATTCTTGGTTCATTTAGGATTATTAAGAACAAAATTGATCTAGTAACTATCAACTGTGATCGTCAAGCTGCAATTACCTTTGTTAAAGACCCCAAATTCCATTGTAAAACCAAACACATAGATACCAAGTACAATTACGTAAAAGATATAATTGCACAAGAAGAAATGAAGATGAAGTATATATTTACACAAGATATAGTGGTAGACTTAATAACAAAGCTAATTTCTTAAGATGAATACATTGGATATGTAAAGTCACTTAATTTACGTAGATATTGAAAACATTTCTTTGTGTATGTTCACTTATTGTAATGTTATATTTGAACATAAATTTATGATGAAGATTATACACTATGTAACACTTGATTTAAAAAAAATTGTATAAATATATTTTATGTATGAATCAAAGTATGTAAGACAAATTAACGATTGACCCTTTTATACGAGCAATGGTCTCTCATGCTTATAATCATTAGAGATGAGGCAGGTTTAAAGTTTATTATTTGAGTGATAATTGAGAGTGAGAAACTTAAACTAGAATTGTCACCTTAACCAAGATGGGTCAATTATAAAGAAATTGGTTCAAAGTGATTAAATTATTACTATATCTATTTTAAGTTACTAGATGCGAGTTTTAAAAAATTTTGAAGTAGATAAGCGAACTTAAGTTAAATATTCAATATGTTTGAACTACTACCTATATGATATTTCTTACGTAAAAGACATTCAAGTTAAATAAAGTGGATAAACATCATAACACATAACTCATACTATGTGTACCAAAACGATCATAAAAGAGATTAATGAAAATTTTAAGATTTTTCTTATATTGTGTGAGACCCTAGAGGTTGAGAAAAACCTCACTATATACTCTTATAACTCTTATCTAATTCTGCAGAATTAAATTTAAGGTTTGTTACTTTGTATTGTTACAAAAAGATTATGTATGATATGATCTTATAGAACAATTATAGGAAAAAAAATTAAATTGAATTTATTAAGAAAAGAGGAAGGTCATTTATTTTAATTGATGATGCATATGAAAAGTACTCAAAGATGAACATCGTCCTTTTAGTATCTAAATTAAATATAGTCATGACATGATAAAACAAATGAGATCAAAATAGAGTAAAGTTTGAGATATAAGCTAAGGTATAATATACTAAATTTGGTCCAAAAAATCGATTCATTAGTCAAGAAGTCATATATTCCTAATAGATGTATGGTAATTTACTCTTGTAGTATGTTGGTCATATGAGTTAATGAACAAGTACGAGAATTGTAGAATTCCAGTCAAACAAATCCATCATGTGTAAGTGGGAGATAATGAACATATGTTCACCTATGATTGGGTCATATACATTATATTAGTAAGTTAATTGCAAAAGGCAATTAACCATGTTAAAAAATATGAGTTAGATGATTTGTAATCATATGTAAGAAACGAAAAAGATTATAAAAAAGGACTTTGATGTAAGTTAAAGTCCTTTAACATGTGGAAATTCAAGAGTAATTCATAAGTGACTATTCTTTAGATTATGCGTATATTATGATATTAATCTCGATTCCTAATTTTTGTAATTATGTTGAAGTCTAAAAATAATTGTTAAAAAAACAAAAAATAATTATTACATAACTAGTGACAATAGTATTGATTGACCATTTTAATATATTAGTTAACCAATGTGATCGTAAATTCATGATACATGTTTTCAAAAGACGTTGGTTGACTATAATGCTCCCTTGATCTATTAGTCTATCAAAAACTTTATTATTAATAGCCTAAATCCCCCCAGTCGATAAACTTCATGTAACAAGTTTTTCAAAATTTCTTAAAATTTTTCAAAGATTAAAACTCACTCCTCTAATAAAAACTTTATTTAAAACTATTTTAAAAGTTATCTTTTTTTTTTTGGAAGCATTAATAAGGTTTTTTATTAAAACCTTTCCAATTCTTCTCTTGATTAATAAAGTACATGCAACATCAGTGCAAATAATCATATAATGATTGAATGCATAATGCATTGAAATAATCAACATAAATTTGCAAAAGATTACAATAATTTGCTTAAATCTTAATGTACTTGATTTGCATTCCCCCCCAACCCCCACCCGCGGCCGAGCGGTTCTTCATTTGATTTGCATTTGTTCTTCACTTTATTCATTTTCTTCATCCTTTAATGATTCAATTGATTCGATTAATGTCTTTACTCACTTTACCTTTCATTCAACTTGATTTTTTAAATATTAATATACTAATATCACTAGGAATAAAAATATTAATATCAACATATTTTATTATCATTAAAATTATGAGTTAAAACTTTACTTATTCGATACTAATTATATCCAATGATTACAAAATTATATCGAATCAACCAGTTCAACCAAATGAAAGGAAATTAATCAATAATTTGATTTGATTATATATATTGATTAAATAGCAAATCAATCGACTAAATAACAAAACCGATTAATTTACTCTAAAAAATTGAACTAAATCCAAATATTATTTTTGATTTATTAATTAACTCTATACTAACGTCTAATACTGATTGATCCTTTAAACCTTATTGATCGAATGTCCAGTTTCTTTTGTAAGACATTAATCATATCCTATTCAATTTAAAGAAATAAATCACTTCGTTAAGAATATAAAACAGTGTCCTAGTCTCATCTTATTTTTAAATTATTCGGCATGGCTTAAGAAATGTAACCCAACATCTAAAATCATTTCTCAAAATATGCTTTCTATATTAGACAAGTAAATTCCAATTGTTGACCCGCACGCTATAGAAATACTTGTCCCAGTGCTACTTAGAGGTCAACATTTAGCAAATCATGCTGGTCATTTTCTGTTTTCCTTTGTCCATGTACTATTGATTCTAAAAATATGCTGCTATTTAGATGGAAATCAATTACTAAATATTACTGCATTCTAAATTGTCTACTAATGTAAAAGTCACACTTGGATGATTTAAGAAAAAAAAAGGCAGGACTTGATTGTTGACAAGAAATATAGAGATCATTTTTTGGAATTAGATTACAAGGCAGTTTCTTACCAAATAACGAAAACTAGTTCATCCAATCCAAACCTCTTCAATCTTCATCCTCGTCAGTCAAAAAGAACTTGCCACTTCCAGGATTCAATGCAGCAGCAAAGAAGAAGAGAACATTGAACAACACGAGGGGTTCGATTTCATTAATGGGAAGGCCTGTCTCGATGTTCAGTTGTGCTAGAGCTCCCTTACCTGTAATGATTTCTCCAATTAAAGAGAACGCTATGCCAAGCTGTGCCAATCTCCCAACAAAGAGCTCATTGGACTTTGTAAATCCAAAGAGAGGACCTTGCACACCACGAAAAAACATTGCAAAACTGGATTAGAATACAAGTGACGGTACAATGAGCCTATGATTCACTGGCCTCGAGGGATTACCACGTTCGCTGAGACCAAGAGCTCCTCGAATGCTTTTGCCAGGAGGGATCACAGCTTTCTCAAGACCAGCTGGTTCTTCATCGACAAATCTCCCACGATCACCCAAAGCTCCAATGGCTCCAAGAAGGGTGAAAAGGATGAAGAAGAGAAGAAGTGGCTCTGCTTCATAAATGGGAATTCCTGTCTCCAGATTCAGCTGGGCTAGAATTCCTTTTCCTGTTATTCCTTCACCCAATAAGGAAGCCTGCAAAGCTTGGATATAAGTTTCTTGTTAACAAAGCAATGATTACCTAAACACAAATTCTATTGTGATTACAGTTTCTAACAAGAGTTACCCACTCGTCTTAATTACACGATTCAAACCTCAAACATGATTATGGGAACTAACACGGTTAGCTGTAATCATCTCTTAAGTCTTAACAGGTTCTTTCATTGCTTTAAACTGCAATATTCATAAGCAAGAAGACTGACATGGATCATTGCCTCTTCTCTCCTTAATATAATGACTTTACATCTTACTTAATGAACGATTGTACAGAAAGACTTGAAAAACCATTAGAATTGAGACAAAGATAAGATGGCATCGTAAACAAGAAGGTGGACTTACAGCAAAACCAATCATGGCAACACGACCCACGAAGAGCTCATTCTGCTTAGTGAAACCAATTCCACCAGACGTACCGAAAATTCCATCTTCAACCTTTGGCTTTGATTTTGGAGCAACCTGTGTCTATTGAAACAGAAGCAGTCACTAACAAGTAAAAGCAGATACTCTTAGTAGTAACAGCAAAGAAACACGACACACAAGCCAACCTTCTTGGTAGCTGGCTTGGTTTTTGATTTGAAGATAGCAAGAGTGGTGAATGACTTGGAAGAAGAAACAGTGGTACTAGGAAGAGGATTGAAGAAGAAACGAGAGAATGAGAGAGGCCTAAGTCTCTGAACTTGGGACTGAAGTAAAGGCTCTCTCTTTAAATTCACCACATGCCCTGTTGAGACTCCGGACATGAGCAGCATGGTCTGCGCCATTCTTAATCCTAATGGAGGAGAAGAGAAGAGAAGAGAAATTATAAGAAGATGGGCTTAACTGCAGTGTCTCTGTGGAGGTGGTGTAGTCTTGAAGAAGGATGGATAATAAAATGTGTGCTTGAGATTGTGGATATGGTGACAGAGTTGATGACGGGCAACTAGAGCGACCACGTCGCTTCTCGTACGATTTTATTTGGACTTTTATTTTTGAGCAACAAAGTATTTGAGTATCCATCAAATACGATCCTGTTTTTTAAAAAAAAAAACAGAGTCGGAGCCTCACGTAGAGCTGTAACATATCTTTGAGCAGTAATGAATTTGTGAACAAGATGCAACAGGTGACACGCGTTCTAGAATTCTCATACACTCCAATACGAACACAGAAAATCCACCCAGTTGTTGGAGATTTGGCCCACAAACATAGTCATAGTCACCACTCGTGTATGTCTCACTCTTGCATTATTATGTGATGCAGTTGTATTATTATGTTCTGTGTGCCTTATGGTTTTACACCAATGGATCATCGAATAGAGCTTCGAGTACAGGCCTGGTGATCACCCTCTTCTAAGCTCAACCCAATATTGAGAGTTCCATCACAAAGCCTGCCCAATATTTCTCACTTTGTGTTCCAAGTTTTGTTGTTATTTGGGTGCAGTAGAAGATCCTTTTTTGCTCTCCAACTCTTTATTTTACTCGGATGGTTGTGTTAAAAATTGGCAGTCAGTTTATGGAATTTTAGGATAGGTAACAGACAATGCCACCGAGAACCTCCTCGGAGACGCAATACAAACGTTGGGTTTAGTAACAACACGATTATTGATTTTTAATAATAATATTAGTTTTCGCTTACAAGAAAGGGTTCCATGGTGTAGTGGTTAGCACTCTGGACTTTGAATCCAGCGACCTGGGTTCGACTCCCGGTGGGA
>JAOXYD010000002.1:5645933-5660145 GCA_028565735.1 Pinacopodium congolense
TGTATTTATAAATATTATGTAAAAATATTCTTTTATGAGATGAATATCTATTAAAAATTTCAAAATAGGTTATTAATATAATATTTTTATTTTTTAATTAAGTGACTAATCTTTGAAAATTTTTCAATTAAGTGATTTAAAAAATTTACTAGAAAAGGTAAAAAGGTTGGAATTGGCTGAATTGAGCCAGATTGATAGATCGAGTTAGACCAGGTCAACTAATGTTGTCAACCTTTTTCACTTAACTGATTAACTTTTCAAATATTAATCACTCAATTAAAACTTTTAAAAGTTTAATCATTTATCCAAAAAAATCCAAATAGATTGATACCTGTGTAACTATTATCCCTATATTATTTATATCACGTAAAAGACCAGATTGTGTCTTCTATAATCATACGCAATGTCATTTATTATAAAGTACAAGTAAAATATCTATTTTGCCGTGTAATAAATTCTTTTAAAAAATGACTACATTTTCTGTTTTTTGTTAAATTTTCAAACAAAAATACTGATTAAATAGTTTTTTAGTCCATAAATAAATAAAATAAAAGGGTTTAATGTAATTTTCAAATATCAGATACCAAAATAAAAAATATCAAGTTATAGAAAATTCTAATGTAATTAATCTTATGATATTGTTTAAAATATTAATAATAACCAATTCAATATTTGAAATTAGTATCAACAATTTCATTAAGGAGCGTTATTTTACTTCTTGTTATTTTTATTTTTATTTCTTTATTTTAATTTATATTTGTGAATAAAAATAATAATATATTCAATATAATTATCCTAATGAACGTTTTAAAGTCGGCGTAGTATCATTTAAAATATTGACAATATCAGTCCAGGGACATATTATGTGAAGTTAACATCAACATTTTTTTTTCTTATTTTTTCAGTGTGATTTTTAGTTTTTGTTTCATGAATATGATTTCCATTTTTTAACAATAACAAAAACATGATTATTAAGATTAATGTAGTTAGATTTGATTCCTAATATTAAATAACATTTAGGAATAAAAATTTAGAAATAAATTAGTCTCATAATTGAGTAAATAAATAATTATGTTTTAATCTCTTATACAATATTTATTAGTAAATATTAATAATGATCAGTTAAATTTTATTAAAATAAATAATTAAATAAGTAGAATTTTGTAAAGTTTTAAAAATATAACGTTAATTAAGCCAGGCGTCACATTTTTCATGATATTGCAACTCTTTGACTCTGTCCTCGATTGTGTTTTCAGTCCGTCCCTGTTATATTGGAAACCCCATTTTGTGGTGTCTTCGTGGCTGAAAATAAGTTATCTTTCCTACGTAACTTGAAACTCAAAAGTTTTCTAGAGTTTTGAACGGAAATAATGGCTTATGACGAGAAATTTGAAATTTGGATTTTTATGGATGAAGGAGGTACACTTAAGAATATTCCAAGGTCCATCCACGTTATCAAATATTGTCCACACATTGCACGAGAATATCGTAGGGGATACTTGTTTTAGTTTTGGTATTTAATTTTTAATTTTATTTTTTGAATATAAAAATTAAAAAACACTAATATAATATTAAAATTTAAAAATAGTATAAAAATTTAAAAAATACTCAAATTTTAATAAAAATATATAAAAATAAAAATAAAAACGAAAAACTGAATTAAATAAATCCATTATGAATCATTTCATCGTCTTGGCTTTATACATTGGAAATTCTTGAAAATGATGTATTAAGAAGTTCACAAGTGATGAGTATTTTATGTGATAAATGTGCATTAGTAAATACACGGGACAATTTTAACAAAACATAAAAATTCATCATCTAATATAAATTTAGAGTATAATAACTAAAAAATATCTCTTTTACATTAAATAATCATTTTAAATATTTTGTCTCTTTATTTCCCTAATCATACCATCAAATGATGATATTTCTAATTTCTTGGGTGTTCCATTTAATGCAATCCATTACTTTCCTTAAGAAGATAGAAAAAGAAAGAAAAGGGACAAAATCTGTTGAGTCCAAAGCGATAGAGAAAGATATCAAGACTATCCGAGCTGGACACTCCTTTCAGACAGTACTCCTTCCGGAACATGTGGAGGCTGAGTTTGCCACGTGTGAGACAGGCACTTCCACGTGGCAATCAACGGAAGGCCAGCGGAGATCGCGCATAACACCGTCCTCTTATCAGCAAATACGTCTTCCTCATCAAAGTTGTTTCTTTTCATTCTAAAACTTTTTTTTGTATGTACAGTCCGATTTACAATTCAGCTCGCCATGAACACCGTAGCTATTGCTGCGGCTCTCTCTCTACCCATTTCTCTGTGTAGATCATCCAAGCTTAATGGTCAAAAGGTACGTTCTTCTTCTAACAATTTGGAACTGGAAAGTATGCTTCTTTCTATCTGGGTAATTCATGCTTGTTTTATTCTCTGGAGAGTCTGGCTGTGGTAGTTAGTTGGATGCTGGATTCTCGCAAGACCCTCAAGCTAGTTGATTGTTGGGAATCTGGGTACAATTCAAAGTTAATGTTAACCGATGGGGTTCTTACTTCTTAGGATAATATGTTTTCGGTACTTGTAAGGGATGAAGTCGTCTTGGCACTTTCTTGAATTAGTGGGGGGCATTGGTTAAGTTGACCGAGTCTTCAATGTAATTCCGAGTACAACAAATCCTAAAGCACGTTACTTTCTGTTTTCTTTTCGTGCATAATTTATGTTGGTATTGAGCAATATGAAAGAAAGTGATCTCATTGTGATGTTTGATTTGTGAACGCACTCCTGATTAAACTCCATCATGGACTAAAATCAGAGAAAGTTGTTGGCTTATGTTAGGAGATGTTCTTTGGAGTTTCAGGGTATGAAGGGAGGGATTAGGGTCTTCGCTGTATTCAGCAAGGAAGGTGATATATCGGAGAAGAAGAGTGCTTGGAGCACAATCTTTGATGTGGAGGATCCTAGGTCTAAAATGCCACACTATAAAGGGAAGTTCTTGGATATAAATCAAGCTCTTGAAGTGGCTAGATATGACATTCAATATTGTGATTGGCGAGCTCGACAAGA
This sequence comes from Pinacopodium congolense, assembly GCA_028565735.1. Lineage (NCBI taxonomy): Eukaryota > Viridiplantae > Streptophyta > Magnoliopsida > Malpighiales > Erythroxylaceae > Pinacopodium > Pinacopodium congolense. The sequence continues at coordinate 5,648,996 of JAOXYD010000002.1, forward strand.
TCTGCTTACTATCATGCTCCTTCATGATAAGGTTCTTTCTTGCTACTTGGTCACTGTTTTGAATTCATCTATTCAGATAATATTGATATGATGTGTGTTAAAAGATTTTATCTCCTTTTTAGCTTTAACTTTTTAAGCATGAATTCAAGTATGATTTGGAAATTTTAAAGTGTGAATTTCTAAATGCAATGCGAGTCTTTCTCTCTATGTGTGTGTGTGTTTTTCCCCCATTGAATTGTTCTCACCCCTAATAATGTGGCTCCAGGTTGTGGAAGTTCTGAATCCTTTAGCACGTGAGTACAAATCTATTGGCGCATTGAAGAAGGATCTGGCTGAGCTGCAAGAAGAATTATCTCAGGCTCACCGACAGGTCTTAGAAATTCTAAATTAATGAGACAGAACATAGAATTATGATTGCTTTTGCTATGGTTAAACCCATCAAGGATCAATGGCATGGTTTTTTTTACAAAGTAGAAGTGCCATTGATGGAATGAAACAAGTCATCATCATAAGTGTAGCTCACAATAGAGTTTAAGAATTTCAATCATATTATTGCAATACTTCTGTTATTCTGCACTTTCATTAAATTTGTACAACATCTGACACATGAAAAACAACAGGTTCATATATCTGAAGCAAGGGTTGCCACAGCTTTAGATAAACTTGCTTACATGGAAGAATTGGTTAATGATAGGCTCTTGCAAGACAAAGAGTCATCCGAGTGTGACCAAGCATCCCCTTCCCCTACTACGTCCACTCAGTCTTTGAACACTGCAAAAAGGAAACTTCCCAAGAAGAGCTTAAATGTATCTGGTCCAGTCCAACCTTACCACCCCCGCCTGAAAAATTTCTGGTATCCTGTTGCTTTCTCCATCGATCTGAAGGATGACACCATGGTAAGCTCTGTGGATGGTCAATCTGCTGTTTATATATTGTTTCCGTTCCCATGTCAGATAAGTAGTCATCTAATGAAATTCGTCCTAACTGGATGTGGTGGCACTTCAATCTTTTGTTTCTTTTTGTTTTCGTATAGCACAAATTCAATATGCCATTCTGATGCACCATCCTTTCTTTTCTGAAAAGAGGAAGATTGTGTTGCCCCTATAGATTTGTAACGTAAAAATTCTTTATCTATTTGTGGATTTCTTCATCTGAGTACCTTTAGTTTTGTTTCAGATTCCAATTGAATGTTTTGAGGAACCTTGGGTTATCTTTCGTGGGAAAGATGGGAAACCAGGATGTGTACAGAACACGTGTGCGCATAGAGCATGTCCACTTCACCTTGGTTCAGTGAATGAGGGGCGGATCCAATGTCCTTATCATGGTGACACAGATTTTCAGATTGTTGATTACTTCCTCTTCTTCATGGAGCATACTTAGTAATCCAAAATTTGTTGAATAAATGCCAGGATGGGAGTACACAACAGATGGAACGTGTGAGAAGATGCCGTCTACACGGTTACTTAATGTGAAGTTAAAGTCATTGCCATGTTTTGAACAAGAAGGGATGATTTGGATCTGGCCCGGTGATGACCCTCCAGCAGTAAACCTTCCTTCATTACTACCTCCAACTGGTTTTCAAATTCATGCAGAGGTAGATATTCAACACACATTCGACCATTTTACTTTTGGTAAAGCCAGTTTTTGGATTAAAAGTAGCTTTATTTAGCAGTAATCTTGATATCTCAAACTCTTTATGATGCATTTGGTAGATCGTCATGGAACTTCCGGTTGAACATGGACTGTTACTTGATAACCTTCTAGATCTTGCTCATGCCCCTTTTACTCATACATCTACCTTTGCAAAGGGATGGAGCGTTCCCAGGTTAGTTTCTGCATATAGTTATTTTGAGTATGATCCTTATTGTAGAATTAGTGGAGGGAGGAACACTTTCGGTTTTTGTGGCCATGAATTTACACTTAAGAGTCGAATAATTCATACCTTATGGTTTTCATGTTGTTTATGGGTAGTTTTTAGTGTAAGTATTAATATGTTTGTCAACAGTAGATGAAGGTAGAAGGTGCTTTGTCATAATTTTCTATTTATCATCTATATCCTCAGCTTGGTGAAAATTTTAACACCTACGTCCGGTCTCCAAGGATACTGGGATCCTTACCCGATAGACATGGAATTTCGACCACCCTGTATGGTTTTATCAACCATTGGTATTTCAAAGCCTGGAAAACTAGAGGGGCAAAGTACCAGGCAATGTTCAACTCATCTTCACCAGCTTCACGTATGCTTGCCTTCATCAAGGGATAAAACCCGGTTATTGTACAGAATGTCCCTGGATTTTGCACCCATTTTGAAGCATATTCCGTTCATGCAATATGTATGGAGACATTTTGCTGAGCAGGTAATGAATCTCATTTTTTTCTATGATTTTGCCGTTGTACGATTGTAACTTCTACAAATCTTTTAAACACTTACGAATTGGACGTTCGCAGGTACTTAATGAAGACCTAAGGCTTGTTGTTGGGCAGCAAGAGCGGATGATTAATGGTGCTAATATATGGAATTTGCCAGTTTCTTATGATAAGTTAGGAGTAAGATACAGGATATGGAGAGATGCTGTAGAGCAAGGAGAAAAGCATTTGCCTTTCAGTGAATCATCGTAAAAAGAATAAAGTAAAAAGAATAAAAAGGCTTACTAAAGGATGAATTAATCTCTCGATGCTTTTCAACTCCACAAGATAACCAGCTGCAGGTGGAGATTTGATATTGAGGTCAATCAGCCAACGGAAGAAGAAAGTTGCTTTGCACATAACCCTTTTTCTGATTTCTTGATAGATGCTTATGTGTACAGTGAACCCTTTTGGGTTTTCTTTTTCCTTCTGCCATTTTTCACCTATTATCCCAACTGTCTTCAGCTATAATGACAAGAGTTTAGCCCCGAGAAACCTCTTACATTGAGAGAGGTTTTGCTTAGTTGTAAATCTCTTTGATTCATATTCGATGAAATTAGCAACACATCCTTATCTCTAAATCTCATTTCAAAATTATCGATACTTTTCATAGTATAATTGTTTCAGATTGAATTAAAACCTTCTTGAGGATTTTGTTGTCAATCGAAATCCATAGCTAGAATACAAGCAGAGAAGCCAAAACGAGTTCTAATAAATCGTTTTTATTTATTATGGACATAAAAATGAAAACTTTATTACAAATCAAGAAGGAAAACGCAAAAAACACTCATTTACAGAGAAGACCCACAAAAGGGACAGAACCTGAACTCCGGCTCAACAAGACGATCACAGAAACGACACCGCAAGCTCTCGGAGAGCGACGACGCCGGAGGTGTTGGCGTAGGTGGGAGAGACATGGACTCGGGGAATAGGAAATTGCAATTGTTACAGTACAAAGCGGGTTCTTTGGCAGGGCTTTTCCAGACAGGAATAAAGAAGGCTTTGAAGACTTTATCGTACTCCACTAGATCAGCCATGGAACCGCAGTTTATGCACCTGGAAACTCCAGATTTCAGGACTCGGCTTACCTGTTGATCCACGCCTCCTACGAAGAAGAAGAACATCTTCGTCAGGGACTTACTTTGTTGTAGTGTTTGTTTCTACGAAGTTAACAGAAATGTTAAGGAAAGGTTTGGTTTTACGGAAGTGGAAGCCGCTATGGAGTCTTAGAGTTGAGCAGAGTCGAGAGGCTTCTTGGTATTTCTGCTACCAAAAAGAAAAGATAGTTGCTTTCATCTTAGGAAGGAATAATTTATTATCTTTATGAATTTTCATAATTATTTCCAGAAAGAAATAACATACCATTCAAATATTTATTTGACGTAGAAAATATATTCTGAACACCTCATCTTTCACATTGATAATCGCTTAGTTCATAAATTTAATGAGTCAAATTAGCAAAAAAAAAGACTAGAAATATGTGGGTGACGGCAAAAAAAGTGATTTATATTTAAAAAGTTTCATAATTCAAAACTTTAAAAATATAAGTTATGAATTTATTCTTGATATTAATCTTTACATATTTGAATAGAATTAAATCTTTATGCTTTATTTAAGTTAATATAATCAATTATATAGTATGTAAGTATTAATGTTATTAATATAACTACATAATATTTAAATATAAGTGCTTTTATTTACAATATCTTATCATTAATTATTATATAGAATTTTCATCGAATTAATAAGTATAATTATATAAAGATATATTTTAATTTTTAGGTGTATATATTTTTGACATTTTTATAATTTTATATTGAATATGAAAAGAGGCTAATTTTATGTTAAATAATAATATTTTATTAAAAATTGATATAGTTGAATATAATTAAATTACAATTAATTTTATAAACTTTGAATCTAAATAATAAATCTTAATTTATTATAGAAATTTTTAATCATATATTAAGCAAATCAAATATTTATGTATTCATATTTGAATATAAATTGTAAGTTCAAACAGAACTAATAAATTTAAAAGTAAAAATTCTTAGTTTCTTATACAAAAATATATATACTTAGGCCCTATTTGATTTTGTTTTGTGTTTTTATTTTTTGTTTCAATTTTTTAAAATATAAAAATCGATAAAAATAATGTACAAAATTAAAAAATAAAAAACAATAAAAGATCACAAAAATGATGAAAATATATAGAAATCAATGAAAACTATTTTTATCGATTTTGGAAATGGAAAAAAACAAAATCAAAAAGTTAAACTAAATGATTCCTTAATAAAATGTAAATATTTTATTAACTTTTTTCACAACATTCCTTCTAAAAAATCATTAAAAAATTAAATTAATATTAATTATTCTTTCGATAATATATAATTAGTAAGAATATAAAATTATTAATAATCATCTAATAATAAGCATGAAATGAAAATTTATTATAAAATAATTAATGTTTTATTTTTTATTTTTTGAGAAACTAATCCTAATACTTTTTACACACAAATATATTAAACTTGTAAATAAATAAATATAAATATAATTAATTTTAAGTTATTTATCATTAAATTTTATAAGGTTGAAATAATTACGAAAATGTTGAATTTATCTATCAAATATAAATACTTAATAATGATTAAGCTTTAATAAAAAATTATCCCATTTAGATATAATATTACAAATATAATGCACCTATTAATTGTAAATTAACAGAAAAGTAAAATAATTTTCTTTATTAGTTTTATAAATTATTTATTAAAAAAACTAGATTTACATTCTAAAGAATTATCACTTTTTCACATTTAGATCCAATATAAATATTTAATAGTGATTAGAATTTTTAAAAAATCCAATTAAATAATTGAACCTTAAAAAATGTTATACATTTACTAATTATAAATCATCAAGTGAAATTAAATAATCTTTACTAATTTCTGTAAATTATTATTAAAAAATTAAGAATTATTTCTTCAAAGTGACGACCATTGTCAAATTATGAAAAAAATAATATATATATATATATATATTATATTCAAAATAAAGGAAAGAGTGCCGAAGCGGAAGCAGAAATCCAGACGTGTCAAGCGGAGGAGGGACAGTTGCCTAAAATGGTTACACTTAAAGCAAACAGAACTAGATGTGACTTCATATCAGACTGGAGGTGAGAAATTGGCTAAGCTTTACAATATTTGCTATTTCACATAGGATTAATTAAACTCTATCGATATGACACACATCTATAAAGCCAATCGTTCCACTGGAGGGTTAGAACGTAACATATCTACATAAAGGAGCATCACTCTGCCCACAGAAAAGCATTTCCAAACTAAGAACTCATATGAGACTTGGCTTACACAAGTTTCCAAGCTGTAAGCAGCTCTTGAAACATTTCCAGCATCAATTCCCTGTCTGCCTGCCTGAAAAAGTTATTTAATTCCTCTCTAACGTCATATATTTTGCCAAAATCAAGCAAGTATGTCAAGCATCCTTTCTTGAGCTTGCTCAACTGGTATAGCCAGGCCTCTTGCAACCTCTCAAGGACATTCATTGAATTGATGTCTTCCAACAGGCTTTCCTCACAAGCAACTTTAAGGTCGGGCATGTCGTATTTGTTTGCCACCCCAAGCAAGGCCAGCCGATGCTTCCAGAAGTCCTTTTGTGTAATGGTTCCATACAAGTAGCTTAGAAGAGCTGTGCAAGACTCCATTGACATATCTTGTATGTAGATTGTCGATGATTCTTTTTCCAGCAGATTATGGTGGAACATGCTCTCGAAAACAGGTGAACTCGCAGAAAGAATCGCCTTATGAGCTCTCAGAGTTCCATCAGCTGTGTTGATAGTAACGTCTGCATGAATGGCCTCATTTAGCATGCGGGAAAGACATCGAAGTGTTGTTTGAGTTGATAAACACTGTGTTGACATTTCGCTTGGCCATATAGAACTTGCTTCACCACCCTGAGTTTATGAAACAAAACAAAGTTCAACCCCAGCACAAAATTTAACAGCGATTGTTTTTCGAATTTCCATACTCTTCTACCAGACAAAGTCCAGCATTGTAATTAATGCAAGTAAATTTCTCTACTGTCTCATCTTAAAATCTAGTTGTTTGAACTAGAAAAGGAGTACCAACTCTCCACAACACTACTTACCATTTCACATGTTTCAATTTTATCACAGGGAAAAGAAAATTTTTTCCAATCAACATAATACCATCACCACTTGATAAAACATAGAATGTGAATTGCTTACATTTAAAGGACAGATCTTGAGATCCAGAAACTCAACATCGATAATGACACGACCCTGAAAGAGAGAATCGACAGGCCAGACAAAGTCCTCACAAGTGCGGAGCAATCTCTCGTGAACTGAAACATGAAGCCATTACAAGTTGCAAGAGAAAATTCATATGAAGTGACGTTCCGATGCATATAAAGGTTTATCAAGAGAAAAGGCAACTATTACAACAGAAAACAGAACTCAAGCATTTTGATTTTCAAGATATAAAACTTCCAGCTTTGAACAAAACCAATTGAACAAATGCTAGGGATGTTTAGTTGGGTTGTGGATTGTGATTTTGTGTTGTGATTATTGTATTTTTGTATTGGTAATTGTGTTTTCTTTATCGATTTTTGTGTTGTATTAGTGTGTTTTCTTTACCGATTTTTGTGTTTAAAAAAACAGGAAATCAAAACCAAACATAAAAGCTAAACTAAACATGGCAAGTTTCAGCGAATGAGTAGCTTAAAAGTTAAATCCAGACTATGTATCAAACGCATTTGAATAAACAAGGATCAAACCCTCTCCCAAAGAGGACCTTGCAGTGCAGAAACTCAAACCCAGCAACTTTCTCTCATAATCCCCTCTTTTAAGAGATATCAGTAAGCATTCAATACCACCAAAACTACAACATCAGGGCAATGCTTGTCTGATGTCTGCTAAGGCCTTTCTTTGTGTAGACACTTATTACAGATTAAACATTACTGAAAACCGAAAATAAAACACACCTGGAGAGATGTAGAACGGTCGACGTTGACCTCCGCCATTGGAAGCTCGAAGAACGAATCTGGCAATAGGTGGTTGTTCTTTGGACACACGAGAAGGCTCAGGGTACAAACGAACATAGACGTACCGATTCTTCTCTAACGACAAGTGCCTAAACACAACCACAACAAAAATCAACGATATCGTCCAATTAACAAAAACCCATACCGAAAACTCAAACAAAATACTATTATCGAAGTCGTTGATTACCAATTCCAGATTCCGACCCTGAAAGGATCAGACTTTTTATAAGAACACAGACTAAAGTTGTCGATCCTCCACTGAGCCAGTCTTGAGATAGTCTCCACCCTGGAGTCACCCATTTCTCCTCCGTCTCGCTCCGTCAATTCGAAGTCTGAGTTAAATGAAGTAAAAGCGTAGGCCAGAAGGTACCCCTGCCCTCTCAAAAAGTACTCTACTCAGAAAGTATTCTACTTTGTAAGGAAAGGACACAAACGACACATTTCTTGCCAGGGACATAAAAGCCAACGGGAACTATAACTATTTTCTATTACGATTAGTGCAAATTAATCTTAAATCTTTTTGGTTTCTTTGCACATCAAACGAGATACGTGTATTAAAAAGAATACGTGAAAACCTGCTTCTTACCACAATTTGAACATCCTACCAACAAATTTCTACCCTTAAAAATTAAGAATATTTAATTAAATTGTGTATTATAATTTTTTTTTGTATTTTTTATATTTTTATATTAATTTTTGTATTTTATATTTTAATATTATATTAGTATTTTTAAATTTTTATATTAATTTTTATATTTTTTTCGATTTTTGTATTATATTAATATTTTTTCAATCTTTGTATTTAAAAAATAGAAAATTAAAATTAAAAATCAAAACCTAACTAAACAAAACTTAAGGATTCATTTGAAAATTTTAATTATAATTTTTATAATTTTTATTAATCTTTATATATTAATCTTATATTTTTTATTTTTATATTATATTAATATATCATTTTTAGATTTTATATTATTTTTAAAATTTTTATATTTAAAAAATAAAAAATTAAAACAAGAAGCAGAAGCTTTACAAAACACACCCTAAATTAATTTAAAACTAATTATGTCTACCATAGTTAAATAATCTCTGGAAGGAGCCAAGTAAGGAGAAGAATTTAGTTGTGAAATTGTTTAAAAGTCCCAACAAACCTTAGAAGACGTGGTCAAGAAATTTATACTTTTAATATTGTGTTTAGAACATTGTGTTGTATTACAAAACAAGTCCTCGATTACTATATATATATATATATATTGAGCTAAATATCAAGAATTATAAAATCAGACCAGATAGATCGGTTCAATCGGAATAACTCGAAATCGATCAATTTATCGATTTGACTTTACATGAAAACCGTTTTATATTAGAATCGGCCGATTTCGGTTTAACCGTCCGGTTTAACCAGTTAATCATAACTGATCCAACCGTTACAAAACCCTTCCTCACCCTTTTTTGTTCTCCGTTTCATTTTTTTTTCTCCACTGCTCCCTTGTCTCCTGCTCTCTCTCCATCACCGGTCAGCTTCCTCCTTTTGCTCTCTTCAAATCTATTCTCTTCCTCCTTTTGCTCTCTTCAAATCTATTCTCTTCCTCCTTTTGCAGTGGGTTGGTTAGAACTGGTGGAATTGATCGATTTTGTAGATCTACTCTCCTTTTGCAGTCGGCTTGGTTGGTCGACAACTGGTCAGATCTCTTGTTGTAGTGGGCTGGTCAGAACTGGATGCTTGATTGCTGGTGCTGCTCACTTTCGTCGTATGTTCTGTGACCAAATCGTAAAAGTCGTAATATAAAGAAGAACTAAAGTATTGTTATTTACATGTTTACTTTACCAAGTCGTAAAGTATTGTGCTTGCATTACACTGTTTGTATTGTAATTGCATGTTAATGCTAAATAAGACAAGAACTAAAGTATTTTACATGCCAATTATGAATGTATATTTTATATGACATCAAATTATGAATGTTTATTTTACATCACTTGCTCCTTTATCTGATTATAAATGTTTATTTTACATGCCATCAAATTATGAATGTTTATTTTTAAAATTTTTCAGATTGATATTATAATAGAGAACACACAATCATCAGAAAAAAGATTCAACTGACATGACATCTTTTGTTTATGGAAAAATTGATCTAATATAGAATTATTTTTCTACTACTCAAATATCAAATGGAAACACCTAGTATAATTGTTTATTTTAAGGTAAAATGTTTAAAGGTGGAGGAATTTATAGAATGAAACAACATCTTGTTGGTATAAAAAAGTAATATTGCTCCTTGTAAGAATGTATCATTTGATGTGCGTTAGATGATTACAAATTATTTGAAAGAGCAAACAAAAAAGAAAAAGGAAATTGTGGAGATTCATAATGTTTCTTTTGGAGATGATGAAGTGCGAGTTGTACAACAAGTTTCAGATAAAGGAAAAAGAAAAGCTAATGTTAATTTAAATTCTTATTTTCCTTCAAGAAGTACTCATGATTCTCAGTTGAGTTTAAAAAGTTCTTTACATGATAAGGACATCATTTTACGTTGTAAAAGAGCTTGGGTTAGATTGTTTTATCATTCTTGTGTTCCTTTAAATGCTCTAAATTCACTTTATTTTCAAAAAGCAATAGATGCTACAACAACAATAGGTCCTGAATTTAAGGTGCCTTCTTATTATGAGATTCACGTGCTTTTACTTCAAGATTTGAAAAAATAATATCAATTGATTGTGGATTCACATAGATCTAGATGAAAAATAACATGATGCACTATCATGACAGATGGTTTGGCTGATTAAAGATAAAGAACTTTGATCAATTTTTTAGTTTATTATGATATTGGAACAACTTTTGTTAAGTATATTGATGCTGTAGATGTGGTGAAAAGTGCTCATACTTTATTTGGAATCTTTTCTGAAATTATTAAGTGGATTAGATCAAAAAATATAATTCACTTTGTTACAGATAATGCAGCTAATTATGTATCAGCTGGTTACTTGTTAGAATCAAAGTATGAGAATATTTACCGGTCTCCATGTGCTGCTCACTGTATCAATCTCATTTTAAAAGATATTTGATCTATACCTCATATTTCTATTCTTACTTCACGTGCATTTAAGATAATAATTTTTGTGTATAATCATTTAACATTTTTGTCTTAATTGAGAAAATAAGAAGATTAGGTTGAGATAGTGCGTCCTGCTGCTACTAGATTTGCGACTGTATTTATAACATTGAAAAGTGTTTATGATCATAAACAAGTACTAAAGAATTTAATGATGAGTAAACACTTTTTGAGTCACAAATTATCAAAAAGTGAAAAAGAAAAAGAAGTATATACTATTGTTCTAGATAATAAATTCTGGGATGCTTATTCGAGTGTTGTAAAAATTGTGGCACCACTAGCCCTAACCACGGTTAGGTTTCTAACCGGCTAACCGTCAGTTTAATAACCGATAGTTAAGGTTTAAAAACCGTAACCGTGATCAATAGTTTTAAACCGGAACCGGAACTGTTATTAATAGTTTCGGTTAAGATTAGACTAATTTAAAAACTGTGAACCGGCGGTTAAACCTGCAGTTTATTTATAATTATAAATTATTGATTAATTAATTAAGAGTATATTTTAAAAATTAAATAAAATTTAATTTTATATAAAAAATTATTTTAAAAAATATATGTA
>JAOXYD010000002.1:5720504-5741584 GCA_028565735.1 Pinacopodium congolense
TTTCTAAATTTTATAAAATTTACAAAATTATTTATAAATATATTATATTATGTAGTTTTTAACTTAACTTTAAACTTTAAAAAGATTAAGATACAAAATTTTTCTTAAAAAATTTTTAAAAAAAAATTTTAAAAATTATTTTTTTCAATACCGACTGATATTGACCGGTCCCGACCAATATTTGAATTCAATATTATTTTTTATCATTTCATACTATTTTTCAGTTGGTACCGTCCAGTATATAAACCATAATTTGGAGAAAAATTTTCAAAAATTGTTACCATTTTCTAAAGTGGTCTAGCATCTATTGGCATTATAATTTTTTTAATTTGACTTAATTCGTAATCACTGCCAAGACGCTCCTTTACGAGTTGGTACAATTCATTTTCCATTTTTAGTCCTTCAAACTTCAAAGATCAGAAAGAAAGAAGAAAAGAGAGAAAGTAAAAGGTGTTTGTGAGCTTGGTTAGGCTACAGATTTCTTTTGGGTGCACTTGACAAGGTACATATTTATTTTTTGCCAAATGTGTACCCTTTTTGTCCTTTAAACCTTTAGCATCCTAGTCCTTTTTTACCTTTTTCTTTTTCTCTGAATTTTCTTATTTCTATTATTATGAAGAAAACCAAAGTTTAGAATACCATTTCGTACCGACCGGTACGCTCCATACTGATCAGAAAATAAAATGGAAAAGTCATGTTTTGTACCAAATCTAAATATCGGTCGGTACCGGTCAGTATTACCAGTATTAGCCTGTACTGACCGGTACCAAAAAAAATATAAAAAAATAAAAAAATTTAAAAAAAATAAAAATTTTGTATTTTGACATTTTTAAGTTTAAAGTTAAATTAAAAATTATACAATGTAATACATTTATAGACTATTTTATAAATTTTATAAAATTTAAAAATTAATTTATAATTTTAAAAAATTATCCAAAACGATACCGATATTGACCGATATCAATACAGTACCATTTTAAAAATAAATCCAGTATCAATACAGTATTCAAAACATTAAAAAAACCCAATAGTGAAAATAATTATTAATCACCCCACTTTCAAATTCTTTATACTTGAAATCAGTAGTGAAGCTTCGTTCAAAAGTCTAACAAGGTTCCTGACCCTTTTTGTCAACTAAAAGCCTGTAAATTTAGGTCTTTTTTTTTTCTTTAAATACAAAAATCAATCAAAATAACATAAAAATAAAAAAATAATATATTAATACAATACAAAATTTTAAAAAATAATATAAAATTAATAATAATATTATATAAACTAATACATATATATATAAATATAAATAAAAAATAAAAACGAAAAATAATACGTTTTTTATTAACTGAAATTAAATTAGCAAAATCTGGAAAAAAAAATCTAAATATCAAAACAGTAAAAAAGTTAAAAGATATGGTAAAATTTTAAGTGTAAATTAAAAACCAATTTAGGTGACAATTCCGATTCAACCAAAACTATAACCTTGGATTCCCTCTGTGTGAGCTTCGAGTGCCATGATTCCATTGCAATAATAATACATGGCATTTGCATCGATCACATGAATATTTACTTATAAAATGAATACCATAGGCTAGTGAAGTCCAATCCAGCTCTGCATTCAATGGGAGTTGTTGGACCCAGACACTATTAATTTCACTTGTAATTTTTGGTCCATGTTACACGACTGTAAATTAGTATACATATTTAGTTAATTATTTAAAATTATATAATTTTTTTTAATTTTTCATTTAAAAAAGCTCCTTGTTACTGCGTTCCCTAATCAACAAAGCATTCATTCTAGACTCTTCGTCACTTTTAAGTAGTTGGAAGCTATCAAATAAAGGTAGTGTTATAATGTTGGGAGGCAAGACGATTTAAGAGACAATGGATTGGATGAAAGGGACCGACTGAGATAGAAAGAGTTAAGTAGAAAGTTGGATTCGACGGGTAACCAAATCGTAAAGACTCCAAAATTGTTTTTAATTCCAATTTTCTTTCTTTTCTTTTCTTCTTGTGTTTGTATTGAATGAATATAAAGAAGAAATGAAATGAGTTGGTCTAATTCTGACCTACCAGTTGATCTTAAAACACTACTCCCATCAGAAATTGGATTTCATTCCACCAAACTCACCACGTTTTCAAATCATTTAAAAAACTTTTTCAGCTAAATTGGAACTCTTCATGATAATTTCCATTTAATAAATAAATAATCTAAAAATAAGTACTGGATTTAATTCATAAAATAATTAAAGTATGAAACTCATTTTAATTAATTTCAGGTTTGATTAATTAATAATCACAAAATGTATATGTAATTATGTTTTGTATGCACATGACATAATCATTGAAGAGAATATGTTATGATTTGATAATATGATTATTTTTTATAATGATTACTTTTAGGTTTTCATGAAATAAATTAATAAATTTATTCATAATATTATGCTTAAAATAAACTATTTAATACATTAATAATTTGAAATAAAAATGCATTTATTTTAAATTACACTTATAATTACACATATCTCCTATTTTTTCATTTTTGTTTTTTATTTTTATTTTTTATTTTTGTGTTTCTGTTTTTTTATGAAGAAAAACGAAAATATGTTTAGTTGATATTTGTAATAAAAAATAAAAAATAAAAACATTTTGGTTGAGATTTATAAAAAATATATAATTGAATAATGATAGTCTAATATGAAATAAATTTAAATTATTTGACCAAAAAACTCTTATACACCTTAAAAATATATTATTAATTAATAAATTATATTTATTATTCATTTTAAAAAAAATCTGTTTATAAAATCTAATTTCAAAATGTAAAAAAATATCATTTTATTGTTTCTCTATTTCTATTTATATTTCTTTAATTTTAAAAATAAAAAACATAAATAAACAATCACATTTTTTCCTTTATTTTTCTACTTTTTTAAAAAATAAAATATAAACACAAGCAAACGCACTTATTCTTCATTTACTATCTTCTAAAAATTGAAATAAGCTCCAAATTTCTTTATAAGGAACAATCCGGAACTTTCACTTTTTAAATTACCCAAAGCTAATAATGACTACTCTGCTTTCCGACGTTGGCAATTTTAAATCTGGTCAGGTGAGGTGACTGTGGTCCCGGCAAAAACAGAGGAGGGGGATGGCGGTGAGCACGTGTAATCCCGTGCACTCTCCATCACCAGATCTGTCATCTCACAGGGGACGAGAACTTTCCGGTTAGGTGGGGCCAATTTTGTTACTCTGAAAACAGTAAGTTAATTAATAAAAAAACATTAATGGGGAGGGAGGGCGTTGTGATCATCTGCTTGCGTGTGCGTAATAATAAAGTTGTCCCAATGGATCGGTGTGTTTGACTTGTGTCACCGTTTCTTGCATTATTTATCTCAGCTCACGGAAAACTATTTAAGATGAGCGTGCATGTGTGGGTTCGTGCCACGTGTATCCTTGTCAACCATCAGAACTTGGTCTTGGCTTTGGAACTCGTGATTTGGTCAAGCACACACCGTCTGCTTACATATATGAAATTTTAATCCTGCTAAAACTTTAAAATTTTTACTTCAATCTCTGTTAACACAATCAATAGAGAGTAAAATGTGGTTAGTAAAGGACAAAATAATATTTTTTTAAGTGTGACTTTGGTTCAATATAATTAAAGGATCGTTTAGTATTGCTGTAGATTATAATTTTTAATTATTATTTTGATATATTTATATTAATTTTTATGTTTTATTCTCAATTTTTATACTGTATTAGTGTATTATTTTTATAAATTTTTGTATTAAAAATCAAAATAAAAAGTATTATTAATACCAAACAAACCCTAAGATTTGTTGATATGATATGAATGATCTTGTCGTTGATATTGTACTATTTTGTCTTTTATGTAGGGTTAAAAAATAATTTTAATTATAAATTTTTAATTAATATTTACATTAAATTTTAACATATTAAAATATTAAAATTAAATTTTAACATTTTACAAATATTTTTAAAAAAGAATTTAAATACTTAAAATCGTTTGATTGAGCTTTTAGTTATGATTTTTTGTTGTGAATATTATATTTTTGTATTAGATTTTATGTATTTTTATAAATTTTTATATTATCTGTCTTAATTTTTGTCCTGTATTAAAGTATTTTTTTCAATTTTTATAATGTTTTTTATTAATTTTTATATTTAAAAAACCCTACAACTAAATCTCAATCAAACAGCCCCTTAACCATTTTTCCCATGCTTCGGTAATCTCCATGTTCGTAAAATGCTTCCACTTGCCCATACAAAAGCATCGACTGGTGGGTTGCTTCTTCATATGAAAATTGAAGTCTCTTGGCATTACTCTTAAGAATTGCAATGAACCACACTTTCCAATTCCCGTTTCCCTAAAACTACGTGCTCAAGCTAATGTGGCTGTGTAATCCAAGCGTCTGACCCAAGGTCGTTCCTTTTGTAAAAGTCTACAGGGGAAGTTTAAATATAAAGCTTTTTCTGAGTATGTGATGGAGACACAAAGAGCCTTTTCCTTTTTACCAGGAGGAAGAAAAAAAAAGGCTGATAAAAGAGTAAATTAAAGCTACCAAAGTAATAGATGTATAAGAACAAAAGGCTTCTAAAGTGTAAAAAGGAAGTGATGCCAGAGGCTGTCAATTAAAAGAAACATTCCATGTGCTTTGGCAATTGGGAGCAGAGCAATGATTGTCCCTTTCTTTTTTATTTCTTTATTCATTACACTTCCATCCTATGGGAAAAGCTAAACACATTTTTAGCTTTTTTATTTTTCATGCTTTGACCAAAATAAGATGTCCCCCTGGTCACTGGAAGTACTACTTATGAAAATAACCAGAGAGACGAGCTTCTCAATGGCTTAGTTTCGTTGGTCAAATCTTATCCTCATCCGCTGGAGCACAGCAGAAAGTGAACACGAAAGAAGCCCAAAGTAATTATTTAGGCCCTTTTTTAACTCAATTAACAGATGCCAAACCTTGGGCCGTTTCCATGTCCACAAAATTAGTCCACATTCTGAGACCCATGGTGCAGCAGAATGGTACGGAATCCTTGACACAAGCCCTTTGCATGTACTTGTAAAGTAGTCCTGCGTAATTTGCTTACCAGTACTGCTCTTAATACACTATAAAATGAACAAATACACACGCATAACCACATCAAGGATTAGCAAAATGACCAAGAAGGTAAGAATACTTCCCCATCTGTCAAGCTCGTATATGGATTTGAAGAATTTGTAAATATTTCCACCTTTAATTTACCCAAGAAAAGAAAAAGAAAAAAGAAAACAAAGTGTGCCCTTTACTGACTTCAAGTGATATTCGTTGGTCTAAAACTAGAACAAAGCTCAAACATGTAAATATGCTTGGGGATTGACCATGTTTTATTTGCTATATTCTCCTCAGATATTCATAGCTAACAATCGAAGGAACTGTCATTAGTGAGAAAAGTTGGTACGAGGCTGTCAATAGCTCTGTATCTATTTATGAGTCAATGACTACCAATAGTATACATACACGCATACAACTAAACAGAAGAAATCAGATTGCCTTCAATGAACCAAATCAGTCATACTGCTACAATTGAGAGCCGTCGGCATTTGGTGGCAAGGTTTGGTTTATTCTCTGTGCAGAAGAATAGTAGTGAGACTCGAGTTCCTTAAGACTAGCAGCAGCTTCCTCGCCAACTCTGGTTAACATAGTCTCTGATTTCTCAGCCAATTGGTTAAACTCACTTATTCTTTGATCTACATGGTCATTAAGCGATGCAAATCCAGAAAATACTGCTGTCTGCTTCAGCTCTGAGACCAGTTTAAGTAGAGAATCAGCTGCTTGAACCTGTTTTTAAAGAATCAAAATCCACAGTACATTAAAGTGTCAGGACGGGCAGGGAAAAGTTTTGAGTGCCTGAATGCCCAATCAAAATTACACGCTTGTAAGTACCTAAATTCCAGTCCAATCTGTGGAATCATTTCTGCTATGGATAAACCAGATGTCATAAGAATTTGCCATGATGAAGAACTATGAATCTTGGGGCTTGTCATTTTTATGTCTACAGAGAAGTACTAATATGATACAAAGTCAAAAGTTTATGGCCATAAATGCTTCTACCAAATTGAGAATGTTAGGACTACCCTAGCATCCTTCTTCAATCATATTAAGTTCCATATTCCATGAATAAAGTCAGATGAAAACATTCGTTCAGGCCACAAGCTCAATCACATATCCAAAAAAGTTTATATCCAGGCCCCAAAAAAATATTGGGGTTTGTGGCATATGCATGAGAACATGAAGGAGAAGAATTCTCTTACCATTCTGGCAGCTCGCATTTCCATCATAAAAGCCTCTTGTGAGTTTTTGACTGGTGGTTCATTGACCTATAATAATAGACTGCCATCAGATCTCAAGTGCATCTCTTGCCAAATTACAGGCTTTAGGAAATGAAGTAAGTTGTTTCACGAATTCTAAGACAGAAGAAAGCCAACACATGAACATATATATTTTTGCAACAATTCTCGGGATTGAAGCAGTCACAACAATTTCATGTATGCTCACCAGGGAAAAAGCATAGATAGCTATCACAATAACAAAACTGAATCTAATAGTGAAAACTGAAAGTTACTATAGCAAATCAAAGTGATCGTAAGGGATTCAAAACTACCATTCGAGGAAAGAAGCTGGAAGTAAACTAATCACAATGAAAATGCCAAGGATATGAAAGTCGGCAATTGATAAAAGCAAGCAACAGCATCCTGCAACCCCTAAACCACTCCGGTACAAAAAGATTATGGTTATGGTTTCCAAACAAGGAGTGGAAGTAAAACAAGAAAATTTGCAAGTATGCGTGAGTTACCACTACTTCACCTACTAACCCTAACTAGTCTAAACATTTGAACAATTCTACAACGCCCAAGAATTATCTCCGCTACTGTTCACAATCATCAATTCGACAATAACTAACTAGCTCTGTTAGGGAAATAGTTTTTACAAATTCTATAATGAAATTCAATGGCAGCAAGCTTTGGATATGCAACTCAACGGCACACTAAAAGGGCCTGGGATTAGCATTGTTTAGTCCTTGATTCCAATTTCAGAACCTCATCTATGTAATAGAATATTATAGAAAAGGAAGAAAAAAACACAAATGTACCCTAGCAACATTGACAAGGTGGGTGAAATTGTCCACGATATTAGCTATGTCCGTCTCTACTCTTTGCATCAGCGTCTTCTGCTTTTGTGCAGCTGCAGCTGCCGCTGCCGCCGTCGGCCCCCCGGCACTGCCTCCCACTCCCCCTTTATTCATTTTTTTACAGTGGCCGGAGAGACCAAAAATTCAACAAATTCCCAGCACCACTCTTCCCTTTTCCACTTGTAGCGGTACTTATCAAGACAAAACATTTCAGGTCGGGCTTTCTCTCTAAGACGAACAAACGAAGGCTTTAGAAGCATACAACAACTAAAGCCCAGATAAGGCCCACATGAACCTGCTCCAAAATTGTGAACTGAGGTCGTTTCTATTTTCCCCCAAAGCTTACAAGTTTTTTTTTTTTTTAATTGAAAGTTAAAGATTACTAGTCCATGTTTGATGCATGACTTCCAGTAACTCATAAAACGAGAAGTCCAGATTTTTGTTGAAATGATTAGAGAAGAAAGAAACGTATAAATAAAGCAAGATTTACTGCTAAATCTGCCGAATTCAGTACAGTAGAATAACTGGGAGTGACAATCCCAAACAATCATCTAACAGATTCACTCCCCCAATTTACAATATTTCAGCACTAAAACCTACTTAACCACCGAATCCGTACAAAGTCCTTCCCTGCCTCTTGAGAGCATACACTACATCCATCGCTGTAACTGTCTTCCGGCGAGCGTGCTCTGTATAGGTAACCGCATCACGAATAACATTCTCCAAGAAGATCTTGAGGACACCGCGAGTTTCCTCGTAGATGAGACCGCTAATTCTCTTCACGCCTCCTCTGCGAGCCAAACGCCGGATCGCTGGCTTCGTAATGCCTTGAATGTTATCACGGAGCACCTTCCTGTGCCTCTTGGCTCCTCCCTTTCCGAGCCCCTTGCCTCCCTTGCCACGGCCTGACATTCTCGAGAAAATGGATTGTTTAGGTTCTGTTACAATTTGAATCTTTAGTTGTGGTGGTGAGGTTTCAGAGTGGAGGGAAGGTGGAATTATAAAGGTTCTTTGATGTATCCATCTTTTGATGTGGACCGTTGATGTTGTCTACGGCTCAGAATGGCGATCCGTGTGCTAGTTACCGAATGCTTGGTGGATAACGAAGGCTGTTGGATTGTTTTCGATCGACGACTATCGTAGCTATCCCTGCCATTTAGATTTGGTTGATTTTATCCGTCGATAAGCTTTGTATCCCACGGTCAATATGCAAGCAGGCATTTTATTGGTGGAAGCAACTTCGAACTTATTACTGGCGTGTCATATTAAAAACTTTTTAAGTTACGGTCTAAACCAGATTTTACATCTCATATCAATATATTAGCAATAAATTTTCCATGGGCGGAACCGAATAATGGTGTTTAATTGAACATTTATATTATTTTCTAGTTTAATTATAAACCAAAAAAATTCGCTTAATAATAATTTTATTTTGCATAATTTTATTTTTTTTCATTAGATTACTATAAGTTCGTTTTAACCATAATTAAAATCGTATAAACTATCTAGTAGAACAGCAATTGCAATAGATACGTAAGCGTAGTTTATTAAAATTTATTTCATTTCATTTTACAAATGCTAAATATGAACCTCAATTAAAAATATATGATATATTTAATTTTGAAGATCTACTTAGTTATTCATGTCGGCAACCTACACATGAAATAATTCAAAACTTTAACTTTTTTCGTTTTTATCTACCTATGATGTAAGATCTTTCTTCTTCATAAATTCATACTTAAACTTTGATATAATGTAACATTAAAATTGCTTTTTGTTTAAATTTCATGTTTTGAAGTTTAATCTAATTCAAATTCAAATTTACATTTAATTCATCACTTAGTTTTAAATTATTTATTTTTAAATAATTTATTCATACTATATAATTTATAAATTGTTATATATACTCAAAATTTTAATCGAATTCTTTTGTTATCAAACTCATATATCTATGTATAATAGCACCAAAACATTTTAATATTGTTATTTTTAATATTAAGATGATTTAGTGTCTAATATAAAAATTATTTAGTTTATTTTCAAAATAACATAATTTAAATATTATTTAAAATTGTTATAAAATATCGTTCTACAAATAGAAAAATAGTACAAATTAAACTTTTTTTTTATTTTTACGTCTACTTCAAACTCTCCATTATATTTTTCCTTTACATCTACTTCCGCGTAATATCAAACTTAACACTCATTAAGAGATTAAATATGTTGTCAGCAAAATAAACAAAAAAGCAATAAATTCATATAAATCTTGTGATTGTGCACGTATAATACGACATAATACACAAGGGTACATGAGTTTGACAACACCCTTAGCAAAACTGTTACAAATTTTAATTAAAAAATGTTAATATCAGTTAAAGACTTTTTCTTTTTTTAATGCCTTTTTTAGTGGTATATCGTTTCGAACTTAAGTATCAACATGTACCATGAGTGTCATCCGGTACCAACTGGTACCCTATCTGTAACTAATTTTCAGTATTTATCGAGAACCAAAATGAAGATCTTATGCTTACTTACAATCATGCTTACTTGAAAAGGGAATAACTTACCAAAGATCTTATGCTAAAACCCTGAAACAAAATGGATGTGTAAAAAGAAAACACTGACATATTATAGAAAATGGATTAGCTTTACTTCAACATTCCTCAGTTCCACAGAATATTGGACTTATGCATTTGATACTGCAGTTTACATACTAAATTAATTGCATAAATATGTTCTTTATCGTTCTAATCCATATCAAATTCTTTTTGACCAAAGCCCTAATTACAATAATATCCATGCTTTTGGGTGGTTATGTTATCCCTAATTACAACTGTATGCTCCAGATAAATTATCACTATTAGTCCTCGTGACACTTAAAAAATGGGTGAATTAGGTTCTTTAAAAATTTTATAAGTTAATAGTCCTAAATTCACTAAGTTATCTAAACAATTTTGTGAAAGTTAAATAAACAATACTATAAGAAATATAAAACAATTATATAAACAACATAAACATTTGTATGAACAACTTATAAAGTAAAACTTCAAAGTAAAAGAGTAAGGAAGAGAATACACAAACCAAATTTATAATGGTTCGAAGACAATCTCTTTCTCTTACATTCACTTTCAACAACTTGTTAAAAATTTCATTATCATGTCCCTTTTAATAGATTCTAGGGTAATCTTTATGATGATTTACTTTACAACTTCTTTTTTCCAATAGGTTAAAGAATAACCTTTCTCAATTTTCTCTCTCAATATTATAACTCCACAAAATAAACTTTTTAAAATGTGTTACTCTTCACCAATTCTAGTATTAAAGGGCTTTCAAAAGTACTATAATGAATGCATCAAATTCAATCACATAAAATATACTAAAAACCATCCAATAACACAACTCCTACACACTTTGATTCACTTGTATATGTGTTCTAACACTCTTGGATACATTAAAAAAAGTATATAAATGCACCTCTTTATAGGTGAAAAATTCACAATTAGATGTTTAAAACCCTTGTCTAACATTTTAAGGCATTTTCTCTAGTTTCTATTGATTTTTGACCTCTAGAACACATTTCTCGTTATAACTGGTTGACTTATAGCATGCATTAGTTACTGGTCGATCAGTAAACTGCACTGGTCAACTAGTCTCCTTTCATATTGATTTTCCAAAACACGTCTAAATTAATCTAAGTCAATTCCTAATTCATTCATACACATTCTAACACATTTCAAACACGTCCAATCATTATAAAACATTTTGTTAACATAATTCACACATCTTAACTTCTTCTTTAAACATAATCACTTTCACTTTTCACTTACCTTGTCATATTTTTTTCATGCATGCTTAACATATTCACACACATTAACATATTATAATTTCAAAATTCATCATATCATTCACAATTACTTCATTTCTCACATGCTTTAACCAATTCACACAACTTATCATATTTTTCACATAAGCCTTAAAACACACGCGTGAGCGCATTAATTCTCAAATCCAGTTTAGTGTATGAAGAGGATCCTTAAAGGATCATTCTTACACAACCCCTCTTGATCATGTGTCCTATACACAACGTCATTAACCATGAATACACGATGCATGATGTAAACTCTTTCGTTATAACAAAAAGATCAAGATGAGACTTTCGACCAAAACTTACAAACACAAGATCCAATTCATTATATCTTGATCCTCATTTTAATCTTTTTTCTTTTAATCTAGACAAACTCCATTCCAAGCTTCAAACTCTAAGGCTCCAAAATGCATTGTCATAATATCTTTTTTATCTTTCAATTTTTCTTTAAATACTTCATTTTCATCAAACTTATCTTTTCAACAAATAAACCACAATAAACTTATTAGTGTTAGCGTTCTGTCATTATCAAAACTAGGTAGAACCAACCTTTATTCAAAATTCTTTTCCTTTTTAATGATGCAAAAATCACGTGATATTAGGAACGTATATCAAATAAAAATATATACAACCATTTTGCACCTCTTTAAGTTAATATCACATATTTTCTCCCCTAATATCACACACTTTCTCCTCTTTTTTACAATCATCAAAAAGTTCAAATTGTTTCAGTACCAATCATCCTTTCTTAATGTTGCTTAAAAGTTTTAACGACATTTGAAATTTTCTCTCAAACACGTTCCCTCTTCAGGAAACCCTAATGACAACCTTATTCAAATTCAAAACCTATTTAAAAAATTCAAATGATATCAATATCATCACATCTTATGAAATTCATTTAGTTTTAAGAAATTAAAATTCTCTTAAGTAAATCATAATTTAACGTCAAATAATTTTAAAGTTCAAAGTCATTAAATCTATTAACTCTTCCTTTTATCGAGCTAAGAAAGGGTATAAATTTTCAAGCCTATAATCATCCAAAATTATTAATATCAATGCAAATCATCAAACATGAATTATTCAAAATCTAATGTCATGTACAGGTCATAAACCATTCAAATTCAAAAGGTAACATCATATCTTAGGGAATTCATCAAAGAGAGGTCATTATATGTAATATCGCATATATAAATACAAATTGTATTTATTAAACTTACAATGCATAATCAAACTTCTCAAGCTTTTTATAAAACAAATGCATGGACATAATTCATCAAAATCATCAAATTTCAAGATTTATCAAAATCACTAAACCCCTTTCTTTAGTAAATAATTTTGTAAATTCCTTTTTTTTACAAAATAATTAAAAACATTAAAGCTCCCCCTCTATAAAAGCAACAATTTTCTTTTAGTTAAAAATATGCAAATGCAAGTTTCTAGGATAATAATCATGAGGGGTATCTAAACATCACAAATACAAGAAAAGTTTAAAGAAAATCATAATCAATATGCTCCCTTGTCGAAACATCTTAAAGTTCTATAGTTTCTCCCGAAGGCATACTTACACACAATTTTCAAGTTCTTAATCATGTAAAAGATGATGTACAAATAACATATCATTTATGAAGTTATAAAATAATCAAGTAACACTCAAATTATTGAACGGAATCAAGTTTGCATTTCATATACCAAATACATTGCATTAAAACCATCATCTATAACATCAAATATTATTCAAAATATCAAAAATCATTAAAGTCTGTCAAATTAAAGGTGTATATCAATTTTTCGTATATCACCTACTACTTTTCCTTGGTTTAACAAGATGTTTGGTGATTTTCTTCTTTTGGAGACACCTTTGATGTTTATGGGCATATAAATACAAACTTAGGTCCTTTGGAGTTAGCAACTTTTCTACCATTTAAACCTCTTGGAAAAAAATTATAAGAATTTGGTATACCATAATAAAAATGTTCTACGTGTCCATGGTATCTACGATATATGAAAAACAGAGGCGCAAGGGTCCTATATGCATGTGTTTATTCATACCTAGGACTAAGTTCATTATGGGTCCAAGTATGATAGCTTTTCTTAGGTTGAGAATATGATCTCGTAACAGCATATCCATGTTGTGGTGCTTTTTTAGGTCGTGTGTACTATAATTCATCTTTTGAATATGTGACCCAGGATACAAATGAAACATGTTTCTAGGTTTATATATATGCATGTGAGGGACATGTAAATGTGCTAGGCCATATTACCTAACATAGGGTCTAAATGCTTCATATCATAGATGGGCATTTTATAAAAGTTGTGTCTATTTTTTTTCCATTAACTTTCTTTCCAGATTTAGGTGTAGATGTATATATGAATGCATGATGAATCTTCTTAAGTTTGGAGTTATAAGATGACGACCTAGATATATATTCTTCTTCGAAGTTCTTCCTTTTTATAAAAGTAGTTTTACTAGTTGACGGACTAGTCTCACTAGTATATCTTAATTCATGCCTATCATTTATAAACTTTTGTGGCTCCTAGTATTGATTCAAAATTCTCATTTCCTTTAGTAAGTTTAGTCAAGGATCCCTTAAGGAATTCTATCTCTCTTTTTAGTGATGCATTTTCATTAAGTAATTTATGCTCGTCACTCTGTACATTCTTTAATTCTAAATTTTTTTCAATGATCTATTTTCCTCTACCAATATTTGCATATCACATTCATTAATAGTCTTTGATTCTACTTCTTCTTTTAAGGACTCATTTTCAAGTTTGCATGCATTTAATAACTTCAAGATTTCTTTATACTCATCAGACAATTTCTTCTTTTTCTTGTGTTATATGTTCCAATAGTCTAACTAATTCTTTATTAGAAAACTTTAAAACATAATTATCTTCATCACAACTTAAACAAGAAGATTCATCATCATTTGTACAAGAATTTAAATAAAAGCATTCCTCCTTTTGTCCCATGAAACATGTGTAAGAAACATCTTCTTTAGAAAACATAATGTCTGCTTCTTGAATATGGTTGGTACCTTCATATATAGCTTCTAATCTACAACACATCTCATTAGCCATATTGCATTTTGAGACCTTATCAAAGACATTTATGTTTAGTGTATACAGAAAAGTATGTATGGCATTGTTATTTAAAGAGATTAGTTCTTTATCATTAGAGTCCTATTCCTTTTCTTTCTTAAGAACTATTTAGCCATTTACAATTTTTGTAAGAATAAGGGAAACCTTTTAAAACTAGCTGCCATAAATCCATATTTTTTTTCCCATTATACAAGACTTTATTTTAATTTTCTAACACAAATAATTATCTTTACATAACAAAGAGGATGTATCTATATCTTCACCAAAAAGTATCATATTGTGATCTTTATTACTAATTCATTAGAATTATGCTAACATGAAATTTACAGTTTGATACCACTTAATGATCTCTATGGCATTTAAAATAAGATGAATTAGGTTCTTTAAAAATTATCTAAGCCAATGGTTATAAATTCACCAAATTCTCTAAACAATTTTATAAAAGCTAAATAAATAATTTTATAAGCAATATCAACAACTGTATAAGTAACTTATAAAGTAAACCTTTAAAGTAAAAGAGTAATGGAGAGAATACGAAATTGAATTTATAGAAATATAGAGATAACCTCTTTCTCCTTCACCTATACAATAACCTTCTTTTTCAATATGTTAAAGAATAACCTTTCCCAAATTTCACTCTCAATATCACAACCTTACAAAATACACTTCTGAAAACTAGATTGAATGCAACAAATTTAACAATATAAAACACACCAAAATGCAACAAATTTAACAATATAAAACATGCCAAAACCCAATCAAAAACATAACACAATATCCAACACACTTTAATTCGTTTGTGTATGTGTTTTTACACTTTTAGATACATAAACACACTATTTATAGGTAAAAAACTCCTAACTAGCCATTTATGATTATTGTCTAACATTCTAATGTATTTACTCAATTTTTCTATTGATTTTCAACCTTTGGAACATGATTCTCACCATAACTAATTGACCTGTACCATGCATTGGCCGACCATTCACAACTTAACCAGTATATCAATTAGTCAATCACTCATTAGTCAATTAGTATATCACACTGGTTAATCGGTCTCCTTTCAAACTAGTTTTTTATGTACTAAAACACGTCTAAATAAATTACTAGCTTGTTTATACACAGTATAACATATTTCAAACAATTATAATCATTACAAAACATGTTCTTAACACATTTATCACATCTTGATTTCTTTTCCAAACATAATCATTTTGACTCATCTAATATTCTTATTTTTACACATCCTTAATGCAATCACACACTTTAACATATTCTAATATATAAATTCATCCTATCAGTTACAACCACTTCATTTCATAGAACCTTTAATTAATTTACACAACTTATCATATTTTTTACATAAGCCTTAATATACACATACACTCATTCTTAAAACCAATTTAACGAACTAAGAGGATCTTTAAAGAATTATTCACACACAACTTCTCTTAATCATACCTCTTATATGCAATATCACTAACTATGAATGCATAATGTATAATGTGAGCCCTTTTAATATGAAGGAAATATCAAGATGAGATTTACAATCAAAGCTTACAAACACGAGATCCTATTTATTCTATCTTGATCTTTATTTTGAGTCTTTTTCCTTTAATCTTGATAAACTTTATTCCAAGCTCTAAGATCCAAAGCTCTAAAATGAATCATTATAACATCTTTTATCTTTCAATATTTCTTTGAACACATCCTTTTTATCAAACCTATATTTTCATCACATCAACCACAACAAACTCATTAATAGCAACGTTTTTCCTTCATTAAAACTAAGTGGAACACCCTTGATTTAACAAGCACCTTATTCCAAATAGTGTGTTTTATAAGATATAGCAAAATTTATGAAGGATTTTATTGTATTGATTTTAAGTCTAAAAAGTTTGTTGTCTCACATCATATTGTTTTTAATGAACATTTGTTTCCTTTTTTCCAAGTTTTTTATATTGAGTTATAGTGTTCAAGACACATCACTGGCTAGTATATTTTTACCATCACGTTTTATTCATATTTTTACCTCACCACCATTACCTTAATCCTTGCCTAATATAACTACTTTAATAAATCCTAGCTCCCTTAAAACACTTGTCATCACAAGTTAAACACCACGTACACCACCTATACGCCATAAATCCATATCACTTAGACCCCTTGCAACACCAAACATTGATGTAATATTCAATTCCTCACTCGAGACACGTGCATCTCCAAATAGCTCTAATACGACATCACCTGGCTTGCGTTTAATTGTCAACTTAATTTGCTTCAATTCCAATACTACTAAACCACTTCATCGGCATCATATGGTCACAAAATACCAAATTGATTTTCTTAAGTCTTATCAAAATTTAAGCTCCTCTAAAATTGAACCCTCAACTTATAAACAATCTAATAAGTCTAAAAAGTGGAGACAAGTAGTGGTAAAGGAGTATAGTGCAATGATCTACAACAACAAATAGGTTTTAGTGCCTCCGCCTCAAGCTGAAAATATAATTGAGTGTAAATAGGTGTATCGCATCAAGTGAAATTCAAATGGTACGATTGATCGATAAAAGGCTTTATTAGTGGCAAAAGGATTAAACTAATGACCAGGTGTGGATTGCACAAACACTTTCAATCCAATCATTAAACTTGCCAATATTCATCTTTTATTATCATATGCATTATCCAGTAATTAGGAGAATGGGCAATTAGATGTTTCTAATGATTTTTTGCATCGTTCACTTGAAGAGAATGAATTTATGCAATATATGGAAGGGTATATTCATCTTAAATACCTAAACTATATTTGTAAATTCCAAAAAGTCATTTATGGATTGAAACAAGCACTTTGACCATGATTTAAGTGCTTGATGAATGCATTAATCAAGCCTTGTTTTAAGGGTTTAAAGACCGATACCTCTCCCTTTATCTTACATCAAGGTACTGTTTAAATCTTTTACTTGCTATATATTGATGATATTCTCATCACAGGTAACAATATTTGAGTGGTCACCAATATAACTAAATCTCTCCAATAATCCTTTGCTCTAAAGGATTTATGACAAATTTATTTTTTTTAGGTATGGAGGCATATTGAACTTTAAATGGCTTATTACTCACTCAGTCTAAATAAATTAATGATTTATTGGCCAAAGGGAGGATACGAATAGTGTTATTACACAGCTTATGATAAATTAAAATGGAGTTTTCATGATGGCAATTATTTTTCCTATACTACTGTATATCAAAGTATTGTAGGAGGTTTGTAATAGCTTTGTTTAACTCTTCTTGACATTTGCTATGTGTCAATAAGGTTTCTCAATTCATCCATTCACCTATTGATCAACACTAGATAGTAGTTAAACACGTACTTCGATATCTTATTCGCATTATTGATTATGGGATTTTTTTAGATGTTCAAGTTCTTCTCATATCTTAGCATATCATGATTTTTTATTAGGGTGGTAGCAATAATGATCGTAAGAATGCCATGGCCTTTATTATTTATGTTGGTAATAATTTAATATTTTGGGGACTAAGGAAACAAATAACAATGGCTAAATCATCTATAGAAGTTGATTATCATGTTGTTGCTATTGCTATAACAAAGTTGCAATTTTTATAATCTATCATGTAAGAAATTGGTATTCCTTTAACATCCTTTCCTATTTTGTGGTGTGATAATTTAAGTGCCACTTATTTAACTATTGCACATATTTTTCATTCAAGTTCGAAGCATTTGTAAATTGAATTTCACAATGTGCGAGATAAAGCTGCTAGCAAAGAACATTAAGTGTATTATATTACAACTGAAGATCAACTAGTTAATATTTTAACAAAACTGTTATTAAACTAACATTTTGACCATTTAAAGACCAAGTTGACTGTTTTACTAAGATCAATTTATCTTGCAAGATGGTAATAAGGATGATAAAAGTATAAAAATTTGTTGTGATGATCATTAGTTAGTTTGTTACATATTTTATATCTAGATTCACTTTATTACGTAGCCTATATCTAGATAGATGTTTATCCTACAGTTTTTATAAACTCTATATATGTATCGTATTCTCAAACATGAATATATAGAAAGTTGCCTTTTAAAATTTTGTTTATAGGTATGGCCCTTATTACTATCTAAACCTAAAATAATATTCTTTTAGAGTACTAATATTACTTATTTAGATATTTAGTTAATTGGAATATTGAAAAGGCCTAAATGTAGTGTTGGTGCCAGTTAAATTTTTTCTTCAAGCATTCAAGTATACTTTAATGACTCATTCAAGAGGGCCCAATATCTATGCTCATATAATTACTTCCTAGCCCAATTGAGACCTTGTCCTTAAGGTTATAGTTATAATTGGGATATGCTTCTTTAAATTGTTCTAAATCCTCCCATGTAGCTTTATCAAGAGATTGAGTGTCCTAGCAAATCAACTGTTGGGTTACTTGATCTTTTGGGGAAGTGAGCTTACTCTTTTAATAATAGCTTTAAGACTCAAAATGAGATAAACTTTATAACTAAAAGTAGGTAAAGGAGATCCTTGAACTTCTGGTTTTCCCATGGCACAATCAAAGAAAGGAAACATGAAAATGGGTGAATCCACGAACTTTTTGATAAATCTAACTCATAAGCCATTATGCTTATTTTTATTAGCATGCAAAACAACCTAAAAAATCATTTAGAGAGCTTTTGAGATGGTCAACCATGTATGCTATTTGAGATGGTCAACCATGTATGCAACTTTATATAAAACTAATATGATGTTTGAAAAATTTTTTCTTTTCGATTTCTATTTGCTTGCTAAGCCATGCAATATGTTTTTGTTGAGGTTTTTATTTAAGCTATTTAGGTTGAGGTTTTCTTTAAGTTTGGTTAAAAGGTTTGTCTGTAAGTTAAGGCTTTATCAATTGAGGTGATGCAAGTAGATTTGGTTAAACAAGTAGAAATAAACAGTGGAGGGTGATCGTATAACGCTTCATATAACGTCATTTTGATGATGGAGTGGAAATACTTAGCAAGGTGTAGAAATTGAGACCAATAATGAGGTTTGTCACTAGAAAAGTAGTGCAAATATGCTTTTAAGCACTTGTCTAGGACTTTTAACTAAACATTAGTTTGCTGGTGGTAAGCATTACTGTGGGTAAATATTGTGCCTTGTAACTTGAAAATTTCTTTCTAAAAACCATTGATAAAAATAGGATTACAATCATTAATAATTGATTTGGTATACATGTAGCTTGGAGATTTCAGTCATAAAGATGACAGTTAAAGAAGATGCTACGTATTTTAGTGGGAGTGTGATAAATTGGTCATACTTTTTGAGGTGATCCACTATAACCCAAATGGTTCTCTTGCCATAAAAACTTAGGAGATGGGTTATAAATTCTATAGTAAGTTCTTTAAAAACTTGATTTAGGAATATTAGGGATTTTGAGTAAGGTATTTGTGTTGTTCACATCATCACATGTGGGACACTCTTTAATGAAGGTTTTAATACTCATTCTAAGCTAGAAAAAAGAAGTAAAGAGTCGAGCAGTGGTGGCTCGAACACCTATATGACCTCTTATCAAGGTGGATTAGGACTTGATAAGTAATTATTCTTGAAGTCTAGTGAATTTTTAGATGAAAAGTATGTTGTGGTAGAATACTAAACCATTATGCATAATATAATGATTCTATAAGGTTGTGTTTGTTTGAGTTTTCTAAATTAACTGTTGACTAGATTGATGGATGTAAAAGTGGTGCCATAGTTAATCTAGCCAAGGAAAGAATGGGTAGGAGATGGCTAGAAAGGTAGGGATTGGGGGAATACGGAAGAGGGCATTAGTTACACGATTCTCCATACTAGGTTTGTAATGAATTTCAAATTCATAACCCATAAGTTCGGTCAACTTTTTCTATTGATCTCATGTTTGGATTGTTTCATTAAACATGTTTTTAATCCTTCTTTGGTCAGTAAAAATTCAAAACTTGTGTCCCAAAAGATATTGTTTCCACTTTTATGGCTTTAGTAATTGCATACATTTCTATTATGTAGGATGAAGTACACCTTAAAGGGTAGGAGGGGGTAAGTTTTTTTACTGAAAAGGCCTTTAGATGCTCATATTGAGAAAGGACTACGCCAACAACCATACTAGATGCATTAGTTGTTATATCAAAAGGCTTGGAGAAATCAGGAAACTAGAGAATTAAAGTTGTCATTATAGCTATTTTTAGTTTTTTAAAAGCCTTTATAGCTATAGGAGTCCACTTGAATGAGTTAGTCTATAAAAATTTTATAAAAGGGCCTGCAATAGTGGCATAATGATGTATAAATTGACAATAATACTCGATTAGGCCTAAGAAATCCTTAAGGGCCATGATTGAGGTTGGAAGAGGCTAGTCCAACTTCGGCTATAGATAAAAATATCATTAAAGAAGGCAACCATAAATTTTCTGAGAGGTCTTAATAAATCGTTCATTACTAATTGAAAAGTTGGAGAAGCATTAGTTAAGTCAAACGACATAACCAAAAGCTCATAATGTCCATGATAATTTTATATCTACCTATATAAAGGCAAGTGTAGATATATGAACAAAGGATGTTGTGCAAATATCTGCAAGACCTAACTCATTAACAGGATTTTTCAAAATGCAATCTTATAAGAGTCCCTTTTAGGTATCTTAAATTGATGATAGCTAAATTGTAAATTGAGATTGGAAAACACATTAGCACCAAATAATTCATCTACAACTTCTCAACCGTTGGAATATGAAATCTATACAAAATTATGAGTGTATTAAGAGTTATGTAATCTACATAAAAATATCAAGTCTCATCTTTCTTTTTGACTAATAAAGCTGGCTCCTAAATGTATTTTCTTTTCCCTTTAACTGCATTATGTTTGTATCTGATTAGATGATCCTATAACATATTATTAT
>JAOXYD010000002.1:5765898-5781616 GCA_028565735.1 Pinacopodium congolense
GCATACTAACTACAACCATACAACTCATCAAATAGCTCTTTTATGATAGGTATTAGGAACTTATCTTTAATGGTGTGGTTTCCCTGTTTTGGTAATTGCTTTGCAAGTCTTCTTGAACAGGTCGTTGAATCGTTTCTCAATGTCGCATTTCTTAAATCAACAGTTGCACGATGCCGTTTACAGACCGTGTTTAATAGGCTGTAATTAATTTTAACTTGGCCAGTTTAGGATCATCCATAACCTTAACGTGTTCTGTTGTCTGTATATTGACAGGTACTATGCTGCTTTAGTTAACATAGGCAACCCTCCCAAGACTTATGACTTCGATTTTGACACTGGGAGTGACCTTTCTTGGGTCCAATGTGACGCCCCTTGCAGTAGCTGCACTGTGGTAAATAATGTTTTCTTTGTTATGACAAATTCTGTTGTTGACAAAACTACTTAATCAAGGCTTCCTTTTTGTGTATTACAGCCTCGGATCAAGCAATATCGTCCAAGTCACAATACGATACCTTGTTCGAACCGGCTGTGCCAGGCTATCAACAAACCAATGAGGAATTGTCACGATGCGAACGAACAATGTGACTACGAGCTGAAATATGCTGATGGAGGTTCATCTACTGGAGTACTGGTTATGGACTCATTCCCCCTCTCATTAATCAATGGCACTGTTATCAGACCCACCCTTGCTTTTGGGTATGGATCAAACTTTCAATTTCAGTTTGTCTGTTGAAGTTAATTGGGCGCATAACTAGGTTCTCAATTCGGTTGATCTGTCGATTTTACTTTGGATAATGATAAAGGTGATATATGAAGTATTATTTAGTTTGTAATATCTTCTATGGCATTTGGTCATTCAGCATGATGTAGGTACAAAACTCAAAAGCAGATTGAGAATGAACTCAACTATGGTATTACTTGAAAGTTGTTTCGTAAATTGCCATGTGGTTGAACATTTTCTAAGAATGAACTTCAACAGCCTGTACCCTAGAATGAGTGTTACAAGATACCTTCCAATTCATCATTGGCTAATTCTTTTACCCTACAGCTGTGGGTATCATCAGGAAATACCATTTGGTGCACATCCTTCTCCTACAACAGCTGGTGTCTTAGGCCTTGGCAAAGGAGAAGCAAGCTTCATTTCACAACTTAGAGCGAACAATATAACCAAGAATGTAATTGGACACTGTTTGAGCAGCCAAGGGGGAGGATTTTTATTCCTTGGGGATCATCTTGTACCATCTAGAGGAACTTCTTGGGCTTCAATGCTGAATAGCGTGGAGTAAGCTCCCTCGTTCTGTTTTTCAGGACATATAATTTTCTTTCTTCATCTAATTGAAATATGCATTCTTGATATTTTTATGTCAGCAATTATTACGTATTGGGGCCTGCAGAGCTTCTTTTCGGGGGGAAACCTACTGGGGTGAATGGACTACAATTGACCATTGACAGCGGGAGTTCCTACACATATTTCAGCGGCCAAGTTTACAAAACCACCCTGAATCTGGTAAAGATAGAACCAGCAAGAAGCATTACTTAATTGATCAATTCAATTTCTTGTAGGGCCTAATCAATTCTTTACTTCTCAGATTCAGAAAGATCTGAGTGGGAAGCCGCTGAAAGATGCACCAGAAGATAAGACACTGCCAGTTTGCTGGAAAGGCCCCAAACCTTTCAAATCCATTAACGATGCTAAGAAATACTTCAAAACTTTAGCACTAAGCTTTAAAAATGCAAAGAATGTTCAGCTACAGCTACCACCTGAGCATTATCTCATTGTCTCGGTCAGCACTTCTCTAGACATAGATACAAAATTTGACATTTTTCAAGAATTTTTTTGCTAACATACAGAAACCATTTTTATTTATTGTCTCATGGATCGGCATCATTATTTTCAGACGAAGGGCAATGTTTGCTTGGGGATTTTGAACGGTAGCGAAAAAGGATTAGGAAATATCAATCTGATTGGAGGTTGCTTATGTGCTTACTTTACCAAACACCTCTCTAACAAGAGCTATGTGCTTCAATTACATTCTGACATCCATCCAACTCTCTTGTTATTCACAGATATATTCTTGCAAGACAAACTGGTGATTTACGACAATGAGAAGCACCTCATCGGATGGGCGCCTGCAAATTGCAAAAAACTTCCCAAGTGATCATCCTCCAGTAATATTCTTCCTTTGATGCATCTATACTGGGGGCTTTCTCACCAGATTCTTTTTCCTTTCTTTTTTATTAACAGTGTGGACCGTGATTATAACGAAGGTTTTTCTCAGCCTTATGCAGCCCATTTTGGTGTCGTTGAAGATCGTTGCCCCTCAGTCAATGTTTATGCGAAGCTCAGTGTAACTGATAGAAAGCAAGAGCAACTCACCTAACAATAAAAGAATAAAATAGCTTGATGCTAGTTGATATATACATACAAACCCTCCCCAATTACAGGCCATTTGTGGAGCTCTTTTCTTTCTGGACCTTCATGGGATGTAAATTGCTCCGTATCTCATTTACAAAGAGAGTAGAAATGCTTGTCACAGAAGATGTAGTCTAATGTGACCGACATATTTGTTTCATTCTGTTGCTGGTTTATACATAAATAGATGAAAAGATAAATCATCTCTCATTAATGTTGCCTCAAGAGTTATTTTCATTCTAAAAAATGAATTGAAGGTCTGAAATATATTGTTAATGAAAACAAACGTCTCGAATCAGCAACACCCCATTATTTAACAACGCTTTTTTTCCGACCATATGGGCAAAGATGAAGCTAATTTAGCAAACAGATTTGATAGTTCCTTCCCGTTGGTCACATTCGCTCATGTAGATGGGCACTCTCCATATATATTTACATACTACACAGCAACATAGTGCGTAAATCTACCAGCAAACTGGTATTCTCCTACCCTGCATTACGTTTACCAGCGATAAGGGACCAGGCAATTCCCAAATGTTTCTTATGATGCAGACATGTAGCAGCATGTATTGTAAACACTTCCAAACAAGAAGGTTTTCCATGTTTATCACGACTCTCTCCAATTTTCATAGGTTACATAATTCATGCATACTTTAACAAACCTGTGAAAAAATTGAAACACTATAAAATCGTGAATAACAGAAACAAAATAAAAAAATTTTCTTCGATTTCTCAAAAATTAAAATCACTTTAAAATATAATAAGATTAAATCAAAAGTATAACAAAGTATAAATCTACATTTGCATCTTATTGTGAAGTTTGATTATATCTTTATTTCTTTTCGAATTCATACATGAAAAATATGCGTATCTAATTTTTAATGGTATCTACACACTAATTTTTGGAGAAACTTAACAATTGAGATAGCAGAAACAAAATTTCTAACTTCTTTATTAACTTTAATTATAATTATTTTTTAAATTTAATATTATCGAATATCATATATTAAACCCTGAAATTTTTAAAATTTCACAATTAAGTCTAACCTAATTAATTTTGCTCTCTTCAGTTGATTTATATTCGTAATTCATTATATTCCTAATATATTGATAATGATTATAAATTATAATTATAATTCATAATTAGAATTAGATAAATTAAAATTACGTTTAATTTATCTTTAATTCTCTAATTAAAGAATTTATAACTATAGATTAAGATTGATATCTAACAATATGTTATAATTACCCAAATATTAAGAATATCAAAATAGTTTTGACTGTTTTAATTTATCTTTAATCCTCCAATTAAAGAATTTATAACTATAGATTAAGATTGATATCTAACAACATGTTATTTTATAAATCATGGAATTAGTTTTTATTCTATATAATCTAATTATGTTTATTCTTATTAATTAGTAAATATTTTATAATTGATTAAATCATTGGTATTTCAAATTTTCAAATTTCAATTTACTCCAGTTAAAGAATTTTTAAATCATTACTAATTAAAAGCAGTGGAGCATTCTCCCTCATTATTTTATAATGAAAAATCCTCTATTAATTCACTCAATTGTCTTCTTATATTTCATATTACATCTGAATATTACAAACTAAACTATTCTAAAGAATAAGCCATAAATAACATTAAAACATAATAATTCTTATACATAATATCTTTAGTAATTCTCAATTTAATAATTAATTATACAATCATCATAATAAAATAATCTATAAATAAACAAATAATATCTTATTCGAAATCCTCATATTCAAGTTAATTCAGTGAATTTATTCTCTAATAAGAATTCACAAACTTGTTTAAATGTTTCTTTACTTTAGCGGATGAGACCAATTATTTTCTTCTTAAAAAAACAATATAACATATGATAATCATACCATTTCATTAATAACCTGTTTTGATAAAATTATGATTAGGAACTAATTTTAAAATAATTATAATTTTCAATTAGATAATAATTATTTTAATATTTTTATTTTTATCTATTACCAAATATAATTAATAAGGACGCTTTAAAATGTCTTTTATTAAGTAATTTTGCAATGCCATATATTTAATTACGACCGACAGATGCATAAGCTAATTGCAGGTCTTATCAATGGCTTGCGTCATCGAAATGGAGAAATGCGAAAAACGATGGACCTACCAGAATGCATAGCAGTGACAGTTACAGAGAGAGAAATAGCGAGGTTTCCGAAGAAAGGTTTGTAGAGGGTGGTGGTTGTTGTCAGTTGTCACCGAGGAAACCCCGGCCAAGGGCTGCTGCTACTTCCAGACATTGTTTGTTTGATGCCCTGCTTTATGCCTCAAATATATTGAACTTTGTAACAAATTGATGTTCTTTTTGTTTTTATTTAAATAAAAATATAATGAAGTATGGATTTAAATGTTCACAATAATTTTTTATTTCAAGGTTTGAGGTATAAGAAAGAGCATAACTAAGAACTAAAACCCCTGGGCCTTTATTAATGACGAGATTCAAGACCCCAATAAAAAGCCTAGGTCCACGAGTATGCTTCTCTTTTTTAAAAATTTTTTTGATAGAAACTATACTCAAATCATTTTCCTTAATATTTGTTCATCTGTAACACTTTCAGGAGAGATTATCGGGTAGGAACAGCAACATTAGGTATACATGCTGATGGAATTTTAAATATTTTTTTAATTAAATTTTGTCATATTTTAAAATGGTCTTTACTCGGATCTAAACACACCATCCTACTAATTGCAATTGCTAGTTGTTGAGATATAAATAGCCCGAGCAAATGAAGTTATACATTCATGATTTTTCCAAAAGAAAGTCTTGCACCTATAAAATTCAGACCCTATTAGATCCACACGACCTTCCCCCCATTATAGAGGCTATTATCAACTACGTAATTATGTACGGTGCACATGATAATCTTTCTAATTTGCTAATCCCCCAGCTGCACACCCCTGTCGCTACCTAGCGTTTGCTGAATTAAGTATGTACGCACTCGCACAGGCACACTCATAGGCTTTCAGTCTCGTGTTGCCTGCGAATGCAACAGGAAAGAATATATATTTTTCTCCATCGTGACTTCAGGCTCCATTATTTAAAACAACTTCGGGACGTATGTGAACATATCCTGAAGCGGCGACATCTGAGTATTCCCCTGAAACTGTGACGCGAATAAATTGTCCATGCTGGTATCCATGTAATTAAACGGATAATCGACAGTGCCCCCACTCCCCCAGTCCTTCCACATCGGCTCGCTCTGCACCTCGCACGTGAATTCCGGTGACACCGCGTGCTCCGAGCAGCTCGAATCCGTGTGCAGCTTGGGCACCGAATCCGACGCCTCAAAGTACATGTAATCGCTCAACGGCTCATTAGTGGCTGCGGCGGCGGAAGATGAAGGAAACGACGGCGGAGGTGGCATGATCTCCGGCTTTCTATCCTCCTCCACCGAGTCCATAGGCTCCTCTTTCTTCCAGTTACTGATGTTGGCGGCCGGTCGCTTCTCAATCACACCTTTCTTGTTGTAAATGCGGCAGAGCACCCAATCATCCAGCTGCAACCAAAATCAGGACCGTTGAGTTAGTCTATAAAAGATAAGAAGGAATATTTTCCTCGTTAAGGAATAAAAATTAATTATTGGGGTGTGCTAGGCTGCTAGCGTGACAGGAATCTGTCATATTCTTGAATAATGTGGCTTTAAACGGTTCACTAAGAGTTTAGGAATTATAAGTAAATGCCCTCAACTAGGCTTTAACAGTTCTTGGAAGGAAGGTCAAAAAGGTCATTATAATCCTGCTAGGTCTGTAGACTAATGCAGGCAGCGAATCTGTCTAATAATCTATTGAAACCACGAACGGAAAAATGGCGGGTATACCCTTAAATTGTTTTTCTTGCGAACTGAGCGATCGACGTCAGCGAGACGATACTCGTGCATAATCCAATTGGTTTTCTCTCCTTTAGGGGCTTTACCCGAGTAAAACACCAAAGCTTTTTTTATACCAAGAGGCTTGGGTTGACCAATTGGCTTGTCGGCTCCAGTGGCCTTCCAATACCCACTTCCTGCAGCCCGATTCGGCCTCGAACCGTTTGGGTACTTCCTGTCCCGCGGTGAAAAGAAGTACCACTCTTTCTCCCCATACAAAGCCATACCTGAATTTTAATAACAAATCACAAATCACAAATCAATCAATCAATTAAAAAACAATCCAAAAAGATGATATATAAAAGTGAAGAATTAGCGTTAAATGTATACCAGGAAGCTCCCACGGATCATACTTGTACAGGTCGATTTCGGCGATAATCGACACAGCGATCGGCTGCGTTGCGCATTTGCGGCAGAGGTAGTGCTTCACCAGTTCCTCATCCGTCGGATGGAACCTGAACCCCGGTGGCAAGTCTAACGCCCTTGACATTTTTACCATTCTACCCTTCTACGATTTACAATTATTTCTCTCTCGCTCACCTTCTCCTAGCTGTCAAATATTGTGACGGCTCTTGAAACTTAGAACACAAGGGAGAGGAAGGAATTTATAGAGGGTGCAGAGGGACACGTGGTGGGTACGACTTCTAGAATACAAGCGCGGCATTTCTATTGCAGTAGGGACACGTGGCACGCACTGAAGTCCGGTTGCGTGCGTGGCAATAAGCCACACTTGGGTGATTTTGTCACTGCTTACGCCACTTAATTTGGAGTGTAGTGAATACGGAAGAGAGTCGGTCTAAGAAAAAGAAATGAAGGAAAAAGTTAAACCGAAAATGAAAAACGCGAAATAAAATGTAACACTGACCTCAAGGCTCCAGCTCTGGATCGGGTCGGCAGGGTTTTGTTTCACACCTTTTCGGATTTTTTTTTGGGTTTATTTTAGATTTTCTCGATAATCGCCGACAATTGAACGGTCGATGAGGTGGACACGTCGGAGAGAAGCAGAGCCACGTGCGGCGGTGACTGCCTGATTTAGCAACAGAAGTCAATAGCTCACTCATAGTGGAATTAAAAAAGTTTGCATCAGAAAAATGACAGAACCTGGTCTTGTCATAAGCTCATAATTCACTAATAATATTATTCACCCTTTTGATTGTAATTATTATAAAGCCTTTGCTTATCATTACATTTAAAGATTACTTTTTTATGTTTTTTTATTTTTATTTATATATTTTATTGTATTTTTTGTTTGTATTTTGAATTTTCATATTATATTTATCTGTTATTTTTTATTTTATACCCTTTTAATTTTTTATTTATAAAAATAAAAATAAAAAACGAAAATTAGAAACGTACCCTTAAGCTAAGATAATACGTTGATTAAGTAATAATTATTTTATTTTTAATTTATTAGAATTATTGAATCTATACTTGCGTTTCTTTAAATAAAAAATGACTCTAAATATAAAGGATTTGTTGAATCATTATATCAAATTAAATGAAAAATAAAGTTGTTAAAAATATATTTAGTTTTTAAATGTTGTATTTTTATTTTAACAAACATAGGTTGAATATAATTATGTAATTCTCTAATAACTCGTTGTATTACTAAAATGGTTCTCTTGAATTTAAATAAAGAAATAGAACTTCAAAGTTTTACACAATGTCGTTTGACTTTAATACTTAATTTCGTATAACAATAATTTATTATAAGAATGCTACTTTGAAATATAATAAACATAAACATGATAATCACTAAGCTCTCTATACTGTTATTCTGCGTGATGCTAACTAAATTGGTCTCTTTTTTTTTCGATCGTAGCTGTATATGCCATTGATTATCATGTGTCTTAATTTAGTTCAGTATTTGAAGAACCATTGCGGGCTAATTGTTTGTGTTTAAATACAATTGTTTAATTTAGTCATAAACTATAATTATTGGGAACTTGTTCAATATTTGTAATAAGAATTTTAATTTATCAGCTAAAAATTAGTAAGTAACAACGTTACTCATAGATACCTTATAAACGGAGGTACCACTTTAATATTTGAAGAAAATTTTATTACGTATAATGAAATAACAAAGTTTTTATTAACAAAAGCATAAACAAGGATATATAACACAAGTAAATGTTTCCTTGAATTAGATAAATTTTTATAAGTATAATTGTATTTATTATTTAAATAAATTATATGTTTATGCAAATTTTATCTTATGTAATTAATGAATATATTTCTCATTTACATAAGTTTGAAGTTAATGAGAAACTTATTCACTAAAACAAAATCATATTACAATATCTAATATCCAAGGTTTTGAATACCGTATCAGTATCGGATTTGTATTTAAAATAGTATTGTATCGATATCAGTTAATACCGGTACCGCTTCGAATAATTTTTTAAAATTATAAATTAATTTTTAAATTTTATAAAATTTGTAAAAAAGTTTATAAATGTATTATATTGTATAGTTTTTAACTTAACTTTAAACTTAAAAATGTCACAATACAAATTTTTTTTTTTTAATAAAAAATTTTTTCTATTTTTTTTATTTTTCCGATACCAGTCGCTATAAATCCGTACGAGTAATACCGACCAATATTTAAATTCAGTACAATATAAAAGTAATTTCTTTCTATTTTTCAATCGATACAATCAGTTGGTACAAAACGAAATTTAAAACACTACTAATATTTATATCATATCCCCCGCTTTCTACTTCCATTCAACATCCGAAAAAGAAAAAGAGTAGAAAAGGGCCGCGATCGCTTTTGGTAGGAGATATTGATAGCTGACGTGTCGACAATCCACGTGGATAAGTATAGAGAGGAGGGATTGGAATGTACTAGGCGGGCCAAGTCACGCTAGCTCCACACCCACGCCAATACCAAGCTACACAACATGTTGCAGATCACAAGATTTATTTAGAAAGCGTGCACTTATGATTTCTCGTCGGGGACTTATCCAAACTTATCTTTCGGTGGCCGTTACAGGTGTAATTGTTCTGTAATACTACTGACCAGTAATCTACTGACACGTTTCCCTTTATGATCGAGAAGTCAGAATAATGGGACTAGATGAGCATAGGTTCCTGATGGAGAATGCTCCACGTTACAGTGAGCTGGTTGGCATTTGCGCTATGTATTTGACACGTATGAAAACGTGGGGAAAAAATAGTGACCTACGCAAGTCGCAATGGGTGACATAATCGGTGACTGTCACTGTCACTGAACAAACTCTTCGTTTCATAACGTGGCCTGGACTGATTGGACGGTTTGTTATGACTAATTGGTCAAAGTTCAATGGAAAGGAATGGTCAAACTTTGGTGGACCCAATTTCCCTTTGAAATTAATAGGGAAAGTTAAATGGAATTTCGGGAAAATTTATGATGCGGTGGGAGAGTCATCCGGGGGAGGTCAGTTGTTTGGACGACTAGGATCAATAATGAGATTCCGTCATTTCATCCTTATCGTTATGCGGATAAGAAAGAGTCATTTCCTGCCTATTTCATTTAACCGTCCACATGTTTAGATGTCATCATTCTTTTTTATCTGGCCATTCAATAATATATTTTTCTTTTTAAAAAAATTAATTTTCCTTTATGATATGATTTTAAAATATTTATTAAAGCATTGAAAGTGCTAATCAATATGCAATTAATAACTCATATTTAACAAGTACTAAAATGATGCTATATAGTATTATTTTAGATAATTTTTTAAAATTATATAATTTATAAACGTATTATATTATGTAAATTTTAACTTAATTTTAAATTTAAAATACTAAAATATAAAATTTTATTTTTAACAAAAAATTTTATTTTTTATTTTTTTCTATACCAACTTATTGGTATAATATGTATCAATTACTACTAATTGATATTTTCAATACCGATAAATATTTAAATTTGAAACAATACCTTTAAATTTTGTATCAATTTCTTATCGGTATCATAAGAAATTTAATACTGTACATATGATGCATGGACACACGAGACAAGAAGTACATGTTTTTTCTAAAACAATATAATTTTACACTAAGCATTCAAAACTGTAATTATACAATGTTTGACGTTAAAACAGCCGAAATCACATCCACAGCATAAGAATGCATAAAAGAGCCATTTTAAGTGGGCGGGCGCAAACGTCAAATTTTTTTGATTATTTTACAAAAAAAAAAAAAGAGAATATTCTTAGGAGAGTTTTGTCCAAGTTAAATGAACCTTTGAAAATGTTCTGACTCTTTTCAAAGCCTTAAGCTTTTACTCCCCATAAAATCCAACGTCCCCTCTGGTGAGGTGATCCACTACTTTCTGACTCAACAATAATGTATAAGAATAAAGAAGAGACATTAACCCACGTTGTCAAATTTGCCGCCTGCACTTTTATCCTAATGTTTCTCCCACAGTCGGCCCAGTTATAGTCCCAGACTTTCCAGATTGATTTCATTATACCTTTTAATTGACGGCTTGGATGAGAGTGGTGAGCACAACTCCTGGAGTTGTATAATTTTACTGTTAATAGATAGTTAATATTACACACAGAACAAATTAATCACACACTTTTTTTTTAAATAAACCAATTATCACACTTATTTTTTATACTGTGAAAGATGATGGCAAAGAAATTTATATATGTTAAGATAATATTAATTAGAGTTTAATATATTGAATATTTGATAGTTCGTTTTATTTCTCATTTTTAAAATTGCTAAATATCTTCTTATGATATTGTTAAATTAATTTTTGTCATATTTTATTAATTTTCTACCTATTTTAACTTCAAAGTAATATAATTTAATACGATGTCTCCTTAAATTTATAGATTAAAAAGAAATAAAATATAACTGAAGGAATTATATAATAATTAAATTATATTATAAAGAGATAAATAATAATTTTTATTATTTCAGTATTGAAACAAAAATTTTGAAATTATAAGAAAATTAATTTAATTAAACATTTTAATTACTAGGGATCTAACAAGACCAAATTTACCTTTCCCTTTCATTCAACAATCAATTTTTGCTCGATTCTGTTAACTAATAGAGGCAACGACTTACCGTCAGAGTTAGACGAACTTAATTCAGTAAACGGATCACTAGAAAAATAATCGTTTTAGTGCTTATACCATTTTGGACTTTTATCGGGAGATTGAACTTTGAAGAGAGATCCTGACTACCGAGGAGCAGTGGCCGATAGTCTAACGAGGAAAGCTTTGTTGGTTAGGACAGGGCGCACATCAAGCGGGACACAATGGGGCCCCTGTCAAAAACCAGACATTGATTGTTACAACGACTTTAATCAGATGATCCCACTGTCTTTTGTTCCTGGCATTATCGAAGACTGTAGATGATGCATGCGTAGGATTGATTTTCCTTTCTCATTGTTGTCCTCATTGGGCATGCGGCATGCACGAAACTTCGTGTCAGTTCACATACTTTTGTAAAGGAAAAAATGTAGGAAAAAAGTTAGGACTCTTTAATTTTGCGAGTAATAGTAATTATAGTATTATAAATAGATTAATATAATCTTTTGTAAATGAAAATTTTTTGAATTTAATAATAATTATTATTAAAAGTTATCAATTATTGACCATATAATAAGTTTCAAAAGTGTATTAACGGCAATTTTTGGGAATTAGGGCATGTTTAGTTTTGGTTTGATTTTTTATTTTAGTTTTCTGTTTTTTTAAATATAAAAATTGATAAAAAATACAGTAATGCAGTATAAAAATTGAAAAAGAAAACATAATAACTAATACAAAAATACAACAATTACAATAAAAAAATTAAAACCTACAATCCAACTAAACATGCCCTAATTAGCTTAAATAGTTAGAAAGAGATCTTACAAATTTTAAAACTACTGATATTTTGTGGTTGGGAGTTTTTTAAATCCTTTCAATCTAAGCATTTAAATAATCAATTGAATTAAATAAATTATTTGAATTTGAATTATTAATTATTTAAATAATTTATCTATTTATAAATTATTACATACATTTGAGATCTTGTTCAATACTCACTAAATAAATAACAATTACTAAATTTCATTATAAA
Source organism: Pinacopodium congolense (assembly GCA_028565735.1). Taxonomy (NCBI): domain Eukaryota; kingdom Viridiplantae; phylum Streptophyta; class Magnoliopsida; order Malpighiales; family Erythroxylaceae; genus Pinacopodium; species Pinacopodium congolense. Next base: position 5,778,308 of record JAOXYD010000002.1, read on the forward strand.
AGAAAGTGTTTTAATAATTTGTGTAGTCATTTTAATAATTTTAGAGAAGCAGTAATAACAATTTTTTGACAGAATAAAATTAGTCTAATAATAATAATAATTTTTTCCTATAAAAAATTTATATTAGATGCTCTAGATATGAGGTATACTTTTTTAACAATTCGTGAATTTTAAGTTTCGGTGGACTCCAATGCAAGTCCAAGCATAAAGCCGCAATTCCAAAGATATTCGCATATCACTATAATATATTCTATTGTCCTTCTTTTTCCTTCCCTTGAAATTTCCCATTTGTAATTTGGTGTGGAAAAGTCATTTCGCCGTATGCCCTAATAAAGCGACGTGAACCTGTATGTCGTTTTCCAAATCCTTGGATTGGATCTAGACACTTTTGGGTTTCGGCTTCCATTACTTTTACTTTTTTCAACGATAATTAATTGACAAAGAGAGCAACAGTGATGCTAACGGTCCATAACTCTCGGTTGTCGATCATAACTGGCCTTTTCGCTAGGGTTTATGACTTCGTTCCCATTTCTCGTTCTAACGGCGGCTTTCAAGTGGGCGTGCAAGTTGCAATTAAGACAACGTTTTTAAGGTGGCCAGTTAGGAGATCCTTGTTCCTTTGTTATTGTTTCTAACAGAGGATTTATATGTCGGCTTGAAAGTGTTGCCGCTTTTATCTGTTTCATTTGTTTCACATATTCAGAAGCTATGACTTTCTATGTAGTTTTCAATTCAGTAAAATATCTATCGGCTGCTAAAGGTGCCTCTTCGATAGAGGAAGCAGCTTAGCGCCTTCCCACTTCAACACCAGCCCAGTAAAATAAATAAAAACATCGATCCATCCATCCCCAGTTACAGGATGTAATAAAATAAATAAAAACATTGATCCACCCATCCCCAGTTATAAGCTTGTCTCTGTCCCCAAAATAATCCCAGATGGAGCTAATTCGAGATAGAACTCTCTAATAATATTGGCTGTGGAAGACGAGGAAGCAATTTTTATTTTTAAACATTTTAAAAATAAATTCTTTATTAAAACATCAAATTATTTTTGAAAAATCATTGTACGATTACCTGTTTTATATGTTTATAGTCTATGTAAGTTAATAGAAATTTTTATTATAATAATTCAATAAAAGATTTTTTTTTACAATTTTAATTATTATAAGCCTGAGGAAATATATTTTATTAAGAATATCATTAATATGGCATAGAGGAGTGATATTGCGGTCATATCACTCATAAATGGACTTCTAACAAGAAAAATGATCGGTCACCCTCTTTTTTGTTTTTTGGAAAAAAGCAAATCATCAATTAATTAAAGCAATAAAGAGATTAGAAGTCTCTAGACCTTACAGGACAAGCGTACAAGCCTCTAAACACATACACACGAAGAATTAACCAAAAGAGAAGAAAGGGAAATCCACGCTCTAGGTCTCTAGACCTTACAGGACACCCTCGTACTCTAATCATTGGGAGTTACTATAGTTAAAAATATTCAAAATAAATTAAAGAAAGAAAAGAAGCAAAGTAACCATGAACATTTGAAGCTGGCTCCTACAAAGAAATCTGTGTATGTACAGACCTATGAGTCAAGCAATTATTGTGAACAATCTACAAGGTTTCTGGTCTTGATTTTGAATTTGAGTTATATACAAACTTACAATTGAAGATGAATGTTGAATAATAAGTTGAATCCTAGTTAGCTAGCTAGCAACCTTAGGAGCAGAAACTTCATTGTTGCAGATGGGGCAAGTCTTCTTGATCTGTAGCCAATTGCTTATGCACTCGAAATGGTAAGGATGATCACAAGGAAGAGTCGCTAGCGATTCTCCTTCTTCATATTCCACTTGACATACTACGCACATATCAGTTCCAGTTTTGCTTCCTGTAGATTGGTATTTGAAGGGATGCAGACATGTAGAGATTTGACTCAAGGACAGGCCTTTTCTCTCTTCTCCTATGAGCTCTCCCAATTCAACCAATTCTTCATAGGATAGTTCATCAGGGTCTATTTCATCTTCTTCCATCTCTTGATCGCTGCTACTGTCTTGGCTTTCCATGTACTCTATATCTCCTTCAACTTCTTGGAGTTCTGATAATTCGTAATCATTGTCATAAATTTGGCTTTCAGTTTCAGTTTCACCTTCATCAACTTCTTCACTTTCACTTTCACTTTCTATGCTTGTCGGGACGGTAAAGGCTCTCTCTTGTTCTTGCAAAGCCATTGCCATGGCAAAATCTGAGTGAACTTGATCGAGGATAGGAGAAGGATTCCTCCTTGTAGCTTGTTTTCCCATCCCTCTATCGTCCATCGACTGTTTTTGCTCTTCGTTGTCCATTGCCGGAGGAATTCACTCAAAAGCGCGGAAGGGATCAGAGATCTTGTTTGAGATATATATTACAAGGATGGTTCGAGGTTTTGTGGCATTAGATTTCCTTGGACAGAAGGCAAACTTTGATTTTAAAGAAAATTAATCCGATAACTCGTGCTTAAAGATTCCAGATTCCTACTTCAAACTCAAAGGTTATGCTATTCTTGCAGAACTCGTGCACCCCAAGAACGGTTTGCGCTTTCTTGTGGGAGACGGCAGCTTTTCTTGAGAAGAGATGAAACCATTTGTTACAAGTTACAAAAAAACGAGCAGTTCTACACTCAAACCTTTCATACTTTTATCTTAATCCAAAGTTCAATTATTTAAGCAGGGTGATAATCATTGCTTTAGGCCAACATGGCATTATTTCCATCTTCCTGGTAATTTGGATTGATTGATAGCTTCATACACGGAACATCTTACTCCAGAAACATACGCATCAAGCTACTTTAGTAGCTTGTTAGTAGGGGTAAAGGTTCTGTTCGGGGAGGGAGGGTAGCAAAACTAAGAGCTGCCCCTTGACAGCATAACTCTGCAAAATGATTGCCTTAATAACGTGTAAATCACGCCAATAACGGCCAAAAAAGGAACGGATACTCTATAAAAGATGATAATGACCACTTTCGGTGCTCAACAACATTAATGCTCGATGCTTACTCCTTTTGACTTTTCCCTTGAGATTAGTTTCCTTTCCAAGCAAATCTTCACGTGTGTATCACGCTGGTGCTGTGAGGATATTTCCATGCTTACTTGGAGTCCTTTCATGATCACAATCTGAATCTCTTGAATCGACTTGGGTGACTTCTTGCCCTCAGGGGGCTTACTTAAGTGAAGTCTCTTGTAATCCCTCTTAACAGCCATGGCTACCTTCACTTGCATCATCGTCTATAGTGATGCTTCTGTGGTGATGCTTCTGTGGTCATGTTTTACCCTT
>JAOXYD010000002.1:5781716-5794983 GCA_028565735.1 Pinacopodium congolense
GTAGCTATCTTGGCTAGAGGAAAGAATTAAGTTAGGAAATTCTTTATAAGTTTGTCCCAAATAGTGATGAACTAAGCTGAAGAGTAGATAACTAGGGTCTAGCTTTGTCTCTAAAAGAAGGGGAATAGCCAAAGTTTTATTGCATCATATGAAACCCCATTACTTCTAATCATATCATAGATGTCTAGAAAAGTCTCTAAATGGGTGTTAAGGTCCTTTGAATTTGAGCCTCTAAACTGTAAGGCTTTAACCATGGAAATAATCCTATGAGAGATCTCCAAGTTATTTAAATTAACCCTAGGTTTAACTATACTAACTAAAGGTCTACCTATATCTCCCATAGTTAAATCCATTATACCTAGTTCTCTACATTCTTCCTAAGGTTGTATAATTATGTTTTCTTTTTGGTCTATATCTAAAGGTTCAATCTCTAAGTTTAGATGATCTTCAGTGATATTTTTTACTCCTACTTTAATAGAAGTGTCTAACTGAGTATCTTTTCTATGCCTACATAACATTTTCTCTAATTTCAAATCAAAGTCAAGCTCTTCAAGCTTTTGAGCCCTGGCATGCATACACAAACTAATAAAACAACTACATAAAATAAGAAACTAACTAGAAAAATAAATGCAGCTATAAAAAAGCAAAAAAGCAAAAACAATAAAAAAGACAACTAAAAAAAATGCGAAACATAAATCACAAAAATGCAAAAAAAAGGAAAAATAAGAAAACAAAAAAAAATTCTAGACTAATTGATGTCAGTATTTGTAATATTATTAGTGTAAATCTTCAGTAATGGTGCCAAACACTTTTTAGTGATGTGATCTACCTACCTAAAAATGCATCTCAATCTAAATTTTTACCTACACCAACATATAGGCAAGTATACCTATCACATGTTGTATAATAGATCTATTAGAGTCCAAATCCCATAAGGATTTAACCATAACTACTAAATTATTCATATTACAATTATCTAAAAAAAATTCAATTGATTGATTAATTAAACTAAAGCTAATAAACTAAGCTAAATCACTTTAAATCAATGAAAAGAAATCGAAATCACTCAAGAGAATTACCAATCACAAATGTATAGCTAAGTTTTTCCATGTTCAATGCTTTAATTGAGTTAAAACTAATTCAAATGCCTAGTTTAAGGTCTCTTCACTAAATTAAGGCACAGTAGTAGTTAAGACAATGTGTTATCTATATTGATTCTATTTCACATGTTGGTCATATACTGAACATAGGTGATAGGCTTAAAGAAAAGGAAGTTTAATCCTAAAATTCCCTATTTCAATATTAAAACCCTCATAATTAACCAAAGTTTGGCCATTCCCTAATTTAAATTATGTTGTTTATTGTTTTTTTCAATACCTATAATAAATTTGTTAGATATTTAGTTATCTATGAATCTACACAAAGTGGCTAACTTTTTGTAGAAAATTAGGCACTCAAATAAACAAAGATTAGCATTCAATTCATGTAAAATCTGTTACTTAAAATATCTACTAATCTAACCTTAGCTATTAGACAATTTAGTTGCACATGTTAATCAAAGAACACAAAATTTTTAATAAAAAAGAATTTATCTATTGATTAAAATGAAAATAAAGTTAAATACATGAAATAATATGTTTAGAAAAACTTAGATCTATCTCCAATTGATTTTTAACTTAGAATCACATCCTTCCAATTGCTTGAATCCTTAAAAGTGTCTTCAATCTCCAATATAATGAATTGAAAGCTAAAAATAACTAAAACACTAAAGTTAGAAAGAAAACAATATTAAACTATAACAAAAATTGACTAAGAATTGATTAATCTATTTGCTAGGTATTTAAAGATGATATATATGTACATCTCAAGTAGGATTGAAATTGATCATAAGTTGAGTTATCCAAAATACCTTATGATTCCTTCATAAGTCATGCCTTTAGAGAGTTTAATGGCCCGTAGTATTAGGGATCAATAGTACTGTTATACTCTCATAATAATCTACTATTCTGAACACTTGTGTTTAATGGTAGTAGGCTTTGACATCAACAACACCATTGAAAGGTCACGATGATCTACTTAGAAGATTGTAACAGTGATTTTTGAATGAGATCAATAGCCCAAATGTTGCTCTTCTAAAAAAAATGCACTACAATTGATCCTTTTAGCACAAATCTTTTAATTTTAGTATGAACCTATGAAATAAATAATTATGCATATAAATTGGATAATATAACATAAAAATAATTGTAAAAAATATGAAATTATATCCTAAACCTTATAGATCAATACTTATCACTACGTTAATATTCTAGTAAGTAAAAAAATCAGCTAATACACTTATTAGTCTTTTATTTTGTATGAGACACCAAAACATGAACAAAACTATCTTTTAGAAATAAATTAAAAGATAAAATTTAACAATGTAAAATAAAATTAACATAAAAATTTATCTAATACATTTTGTTAAACATTATTTACCTCAAGATACGATTATATAAAGCCCATATGCTGCTAATCTAATGTGATGTGATGGTCATCCCACTCTTTTTTTTTTTTTAATTTCTAAAGGCATGTATGTATGATATAATTGCTACTTGTCTATTATAAGATGACAACTCTAACATCATACTTTTCTTTACATCATAAAATTTGATGATATGATTCTTAATGATACTGGTAAGGATTTTAAAGTCAACTGAAGTAAAGTAACAAACATCCTAAAATCCATATGATCCATAATTGAAAGGGGATGATAATGCCTAATGATTGCCCTCATAAGAATATGCTTAGAATTTTCTAGAGCATTAATGATGGTAGTTAATTTTTATTTTTCTTTCATTTGATTAGGCATAAAAAGAACATTTGGGTCCCCTATACCATGTTTCATTGATTATATTTACCTACATCCGTTTTCAAGTGTAAGGTTTTACCTTTGGAATGTTTAATGAATAACTTTTGATAATATTTGTACTTTACTTTCATAATTTTATGACTTATTTTAATCTTTACAAAGTGGTGAAAAAAATCACTTCTCAGCTTCAAAGAGCATTTGTTTTCTTATATCCCAGATATTCCTTTGTTTATTAACAAATCTCATTTGAATGAGTAAAAGTACCCCTTACATGTGGATAATTTGAACTTTCTGTTTAATTGGAATATGTTGAAGGGTTAGTTTTATTCATTTGAAAAATTGCATATAAAGAATTTAAGATATAATAGAAAACTCTAGTTAAATTTACTCTAATATGTACTAATAATATACTAGCTAAAGATATTGTTTGAACTATTAAATTTTGTTTTTTTTATAAATCTATAATAGATTTAACCAAAAGAAAAAGTTTGTACAAAAAACCAAAATAACTAAAATTTAAACTAGGTCAAGTATAACCTTTTCTGTCTAGAGAAAAATCTAGAAAACTATTTCTGCCTAAATAAAAGCATGGAGGAAACTAAAATATTACAATAAAAACAAAGTAAAACAAAACCCAAATAGCTTGAGTATTTATCACAATCATCATCCAAAAATCAAATACAAAGAAAAGTAGGATAGATAACAGAAATTAAATGTTCCAAAAAATTTTGTTGTTGTTGTTATTAGGCTAAGATAAAATAGATTTAATTTAGAATTACAATATCTAGTATACCAATAAAATAGATTATGGCAAGCAATACTAAAAAAATCCCAAAACTTAGCATGAAATTGTAAACTAGTAAAACATAAGTAGAATATAAGATATCCTTAATAGCCTCAATTTTAAGGATTAATTATATAATCATCATAATGAAGTAATCTACGTACACACAAATAATAAATCATTTGAGATCCTAATAATTGGCTCAGTTTAATGAACTTATTTTTTTAATAAGCATCAAAATATTTATTTGCGTGTCTGTATATTTTAATCTGTAAAATCAGTTACCTTTTTTAAAAAATATCATAATGTATGCTAATTTTACTGTTTAATCAATACACTATCTTGATGAAATCACAAGTGGAATTGATTTAAGATTAATAAAAAAAATACAATTTGAATTTCATAATTATAAACTCATCATAATTTTAAATTGCACAATAATTATTTTAAGAATTTATTTTATTATTAATTATTATTGAATAAATTTATAATATTATGCATGTAGTTATGACTAATCGATTAATTATAATAGCATAAACTAATATTTTGTTATTTATATTAAAACCAATCATCTATGTATATAATACCATATCTATCCATATATCAATAATATCTCTTTTGAGAAACAATATAGTGAGATGATTTGCAAGATTTCCTTTGATGGATGCTTACTTCAATATAGTATCCTTTTGCTCCATTATCTTTCAAATTAAATGAAACTCTATAAATACAAGCTTGGATCACTAATGAGATTATAGTTCTTTTACTTATGCAATAATGCCAATGTTATTACTATTATTGAATCAACAATGCTAGGAACAATTTTAAGTTTAATGATCAATTTTTTATCCAAACTACTTCCTTATTTGCTTAAAAAACTGTAATATATTCAATCTTTGTCGTAGAATTTGCAATGGTCAATTACTTGAAATTCTTATAACTAATTGTATCATTAATAAGAGTAGATATGTACCCTAATTACTATTCGTTATTATCATGATTTAATTAGAAATTGGCATCTGAATAACTCTAAACACTCATTTTAAATTCTTCATTAATTAAGGGCCTATTTATTATCACTTATATTTTTTGTTTCCTATTTCTATTTTTCTAAGCATAGAAATCAAGGAAGAAAACCTATGTATCACAAATTGTTTTGGTTTTATGTTTTCAAAACTAGAAAAACTAGAATAGAAATACAAAAACCAAAAAACTGTATTTTTTCATTTGGAAAATAGGTTTTCAAAATAGATTTTTTTATATTGAATAATTAATACAATTTATTAACTAATAAGTATTTTTAAGGTGTATAAGAGTGTTTTAGTCTAAGAATTTGAATTTATTTCATATTTAGTTATCATCATTAAATTGTTTATTTATCACATAGGTTTTTATTTTCAGTTTTTTTATTATAAATATTAACCAAACATAGTTATGTTTTTATTTTAAAAAAAAAGAAACAAAATCCAAAACCACAATGAAAAAATAGAAATACTATTAAATGGTTCTTAAGAAAATATCTTTAGTTATTTAAAAATTCTTAAAGATATTTTTTTACATCCGTTTAGCGACCTTCACTAAGATTCTCTTTCTATCTATTTGTTACGCTTAAAGTATAAGAAACATCTAGTCTCATATAAAGTATAGCATGCATAACTAGTCTCATAGTTAAAGTATATAGAATGCAATCCATTTTATTTCTCTTTTCTTGACTTGTGGAATAATATTCTTAGAGAATCAAATCATATGTGATATTTGTAAGGCAATCCTTTTGCAATTTTTCATGTTAAACCCCTTTAATATTTTTTTTATGTACACGGATAGGTATAAATTAAGGAACCTATTTGATTTATCTTTATAAATCTTTATTCTTAAAATATAGACAACTAAATCTTTGCAAATTGGAATAAAGATACAACATTTTTTATAAATAATATATCATCCACATATAGTATTAAGAACACAATTGCACTCTCATTAGTCTTCTTATAGACACAAGGTTCTTCTATATTTTTGATAAAATTATTATCTCATTAAAATAGATATTCTAACTCATATGACACTTCTTTAAGTTCACAAATGGATTTGTATAACTTACACACTTGAATAGGAAAACTTTTGGATTTAAAAACTTCAAATTGTGTTATATACACATCTTTAAGCAAATTTCCATTAATAAATCCTATTTTGATATCCATTTATCAAATTTCATAATTATGATATACACCTTTAACCATTAAGATCTTTATAGACTTAAACATTTCTACACGCAATTTTTTTTTTATCAAAGTCAACTATTTATTTTTGTTTGTGATCTTTTAGCACTAGCCTTGCTTTCTATGCATGTATTTTACCATCTATTTAATTTCCTCTTAAAAAATCCACTTGTACCCAATAAGTGCAATATCTTCAGATGTACATACTAATGTCTATATTTGGTTTATGTGTATGGATTCCACTTTGAATCTTATAGCTTTATAGTATTTTGAAGAATAAATATCTAACACCACATCCTTAAAATTTGTAGGTTCATTATTGATGAATAATACATCATCATTTTGCTTTTTCACATGTAAATCAAATTTACTAAGAGGACAATATACCTTATTAGTGCATCAAGAATTATGTGTCTCTCAAACCACTGATTGTACATTTAACATATCAACTTAAGGTTTATAATCCATTTAGATTTAATTTTATGGTTTTTAAACTTCTCTAAATTCTACTTAAATGATTTTCTTTTCAAGAATGTAACATGTCTTGAGATAAATGCCTTTTACTCAAAAGAATAGTAAAATTGATATTAAATACTCTCCTTCAAATATATTACAAGTTTGTACTTATCTAATTTATTTTGAAGTTTATCAAATATTACATGATTCGCATAACAATAACATCCCTAAATAGTTAATTGTCATAACTTTAATCTACTACTAGTCTATATATCATATAGAGACTTGTCAACCAATTTGGATTGAACTATATTTAGAAGATAAGCAAAAATTTTACAGGCATATCCCTAATTAGAAGATCTCTATGACTCGTTACAAAAACGTACCATATTCAAATAAAAAATAAACAAACCCTTAATTTCAAATAGAATGTAAAATACTTTTGACAAGTTTCTAATATTTTAGAAATGAATAATTTATCTTGACATACAATTAAAAACCGATAATTTCTATTAACACCCTATTCAAATAAAGAATAATTTAAGAATATAAATTCTAGGGGATAGTGCAATAGAGTACATCAAAAAATTTGAGAGAAAAAAAAAAGATAATGTCATTTAAACATTTTGCTTAAAAGAAATATAGTCAAAATTGCACAACAGCGAAGGCCCTCTTGGGCTTATAGGATCATAAAACAAAAAAGGTTTTTAAGAATGTTAGAATGGAAAAGGCTCAGCTACTGCAACCACACTAATCGGTTAGGTCGTTTAAGTTGTGATTTTTAGTTGTTATTTTGATATATTTATACTAAATTTTATGTTTTGTCCTTAATTTTTATGCTATACTAATGTGTTGTCTTTATCGATTTTTGTGTTAAAAACCAAAACCAAAAATCCCAACTATACCAAACAAGCCTTTTGTTAACGGTAAATCTACCAAAGCCTACAGTCTTCTTTGTTAACGCTACTGTCCTCGATTTTATTTGGGTACGCCGTTAATTTTGGAGTTCAAACTAGCCATTGTACATCAACAGTTTTCTTTTTAAGAAAAAAATAAACCTGGACTCCAAGCTGAAACATACTTTAATGGAAAACCAGTGCATAAAACAGTCCAAGATAGCTGTCGAACAACTACCAATTCAAATTTGCTGCATACAATACAAATGTCAAATATGTTCAATGCCCGCATTTAACTTGAACAGAAAATGTAGAAGAGTCTTTTAGGTTCACGAAAGATCAATCCATTCTACCCTTTAAGATTCTCTCTTTAATTTCAGTGGGAGTACTGCATAAACGAACATACAAATTCATAAATTAGAATGACATCTACAACGTGATTGAATAAAAGTATAATACATCAAGAAAAGTATAATGCAATTGGCTAACAGAATGCATACGTAAAACTGTAACTCGCGAGGCAAAAAATGGCAAAGAAAGAGGCTGCTATGACAAAGCTCCAGAACGGCAATGTTTTTTATTCATATGGTTACATCTTTACCAAAAAAGAATTTGCAACCAACATGCCTGAGATTCTTCTTCTAAGCTTATTCATGATTTACTATGTATATTTCAAGAAACAATGTCAAGCAAAATCACATGAAAATATGCTCGAGAATTCCCTATCCTATCAATACTGTTCATTAAAATCATTCCAAGAGTTTCCCTCCGCATACCAAACCAAAGTTCAGTAATATTTTAATAAGCAAAATTTTCCATATTAGCCATAGCCACTTGCTTAAAAGTGGGAAAAAAGTGCATGTTAAGGAGGCTAGGTTCACCACAATAGAAAATAAAATTTGAAACAGAAACAAGTGCAAAGAGGCTTACACAACATAGACATGTCCTCCCCAACCACTCAAACAATCTCGATCTACTGATGATAGCAATGCTTGGGAGATGGTTTCAAATAACTCCTCAGGTTCCTGCACATGGGGAAAATATTTAGTTAATAGTATGGTCATTGTACAAAGTAAAGGTGGGCTCCAGTTCATCTATATGACAGTCCCAATAAGGGAAATTGGCTTCTTTCCTTCCTATTTAATTCCCAACTATCAAAGATGTAATCCCGTGAAGCCTTTCCTATCATTTATAAACTTCAGTAAGTAACAAAACAATGTACTCTAAATTGTCAAGGCTGCAACAATAGCCTTCTTGGACAGTAAATTAAATCAAACTCATTTTTATAGCATTGTTTGGTGGAAACCAACCAAATTTATAAATAATGAAATTCCATCAGCCTCTTTACCAAAATTGCAGGTTTTACAATTTTCTATAGAACATGTGACTGAACTATCCAATATAACATCCAAAATCATTTTCTGTCTTCGTCAGCGATTACTCATGCCAGACACTGAATTTGTCAAACACTTGGTTATGTCTACCATATAGATGTAAATGGCCTCCATGTACATTATTTTCTTTTTTTTTTAAAGTAAACCAATGACTTGACTTTTCATTGTACGCCAACAGATTATTTAGTATAAATAAAATAACATCTCAAGGCCATACATACAAATTAATGCCAAGTGCAAAGCATCATTCTAAATTGCCTCAATCTAATGATAAACAGAGGAACATCCTCTTTAACAATATTAAGCACTAACCAGGTCAGGCTTGAACATTGCTTCACATGCACCATAAAGTGATTCTGATGCTGTACCAGCAACAACAAAATCTTTTGCAAGTTCTCTGCAGTTGTGAAAAATAATAGTATCATCCACAATAATGATAATATAAGTTTGATGACATGAAAGTATGTATAATTGCAATATGATGTCCAAAAAGTCCCAATATTGCTCACACGGGAAAAATAGAAAAAAAAAAGAAAAGATAATGCCAATAGTTATCTTTTTGTTTACTAACGAGTAAGTAACTGGCCTCAAGTAGTTATGGTAGAATTGTCCCTTAAATTTATAATCATTGCTATAACATCAGGCGCCCCTGACATTCTATGAAGATAGAGTACAGTGGTAAAGAAATGAGAGTAGTTCAGCATTTGCACAGATCTTTTCATGTTTCAATAGACCTATAAGTTACAGATAAGTATGGAAACTAACTAAAGTCAAGTTAACAGAGAAACCATAACTGCTGGTGCTTTTAAAATTTCAAAAGGTAGAAAGAAAGAGAAAAGAACATACTTAGCTCCAATCGCATCCATTGTGCAAATGAATGGCTTGTCTTCATCACTCAAACCAGCTATGACAGGTTGGCAGAAATATGGACCAAATCTGAGAAGAAATGACAGTGACATTTCACTATGATTTACTTAAACAGACTGCTTAACGTCAAAAGTGTCTCAGAAAATCTTCAAGTTCCTAATAACAAAATGGTTGCTAATGAAGCATTTTCAATGGAAAGCATGAATAAAGGTCCAAACGTGAATTTCCAGAAACCAAAAAAAAAAGGTCCAAACAAAACGAGTTCACACTGGATGGCAATGCAGTAACATACATCACTATTTATAGTTTCAATTCATCTAGAATGGAATAACATGCAAAGTATATCTTCTCTCAGTAAGTAATTAAATCTTATGCAGGATATCATGTCCAATCATCAAACACTCATAAAATTGTTTCAGCAACTTGATATCATATGGTCAAGAAAAAGCAATCCAAAGTCTAGCTTAAAATGTGAAGGGACAAAATGAATAAGTATCATGCAGACTCTAGGAATCAAATTGATAATCCCAAATACTTCTCACTGTCACTAGCCCAATTATACACATATTTCTCTTACCTTTTCTCATAAAGAATAGCAGAGACAAGGCTAGCAAAAGTCTCAGGTTTCATGTCCCTCTCCTCCCGCAGCTGATACAGTTTGTGACGAAAAACAAATCTCTGATACCTGAACATCACATATATTAAGACGTAAGTATAGAAAGACTAGGACAGTAGCTAACTTATAAATATGTGAATACATCATAAACAAGCAGTAGTGATATAAAAAGGCACGAGTGGGAACTGTATTCTTCCCAATTTTGTAATAATAGAACACATTATGTACCAAAAAAACTTGCTCATTACAGACTGTTCCAATCAATAATAAAGGTGATTATGATCCCTCAGGCAAAAGCAAGTTCAAACTCAAGTATACCTAAGGGCATTGCTTATTTGAGATGAAGGCTAGATTTGCCAATTAGGTGCACAATTTAGCACAAAGTTAAAAAATTGGACAATCAAAGCAGAGAAAGAAGAATGATAAGACTCCGATCATACAGAGTCTGAGCGTCCGTAGCCAATCCAGAGAGACCCACGAAAAGCCTATCATGGATTTTGTAGATACGTTGAAAATCAGTGGCGATAGTCTGGAGTTGAACTCCCAATCTTCGATCGCTAGCTATAGCGAAACAGTTCTTGCCCACCATAGCCACTAGGGCACTCCCATTATACTCGAAAATCTGGTACAAAAACCCTCAAATGAACATTGCACAACTATGAGGAAAACACATGAAAATTAGGGTTTCAGATCAATAATATAAATTCAAAAGAACATACCGACATCGCCAAATAGTAGAACAACGACTTGGAATTAGGGTTTGGCCCAGGAAAGACTGTCAATGAACACGCGCAGGTGTTAACTGGGAAAGCTAGAATAGAAGAAGACGATGGCTTAGGGGACACTCCAAGAAATCTGAGAACTTTGGGCCAATTAATAAGTTTGGGCTTTGTTTTATGGGCTTGGTTCCAATCCATAATAAAATTTTGAGCACATTTAAATAATCTACTAAATTTTGCTTTTGGTTTTATTTTTAATTTCGATTTTTTTAATATAAAAATATTTAAAATATATATATAAACTGAAAATAGCACATTAATATGACACAAAAATTAAAAAATAGTATAGAAATAAAAACACATAAAAATTGAGTAAAATACACAAAAATAAAAATAAACATAAACATAAAAAATGATAAGTTCAATCAAACGACCCTTAAATATTCATCCCCATATTTGGAATTGATTAGAACAAAATTAAACCTTTTTCCTACTTGTTTTTTTAATTTGATACATAATGATAATTGTAATTCCTCATTTAATTTCAGAGGTATTAATATTTAATAATTAGTTATAGTTTTTATATAATAATTAGTTATAATTTTTACTTAGGTTATTAAAAAATATGGGTTAATAAAGATTGAACTAAAAAAAGTGAAAAACTAATTGTTTGACTGAGTTGTATAGCACGTTTGGTATCACTTCTCGTTTTTATTTTTTATTTTTATTTTTATGTATGTATATTAGTTTTTTTATTTTTTTAGTTTTTATGCTATATTAGTATGTTATCTTTTTTTGTTTCTGTGTTATTTTTATTGATTTCTGTATTTATAAAAACAAAAAACGAAAACTGAAATCCAAAATGAAAACAAATAAGGCCCAAAGTTTTAGTTTTTTTCTGTTTTTTAAACAAAAACAAAAAAATAGTATATAAACAAAAAATAAATAAATACAATATGAAAATCTAAAAAAAACTGTACAAAATCTAAAAAAACTAATATAAATATATAATATAAATATAAATATAAATATAAATAAAAAATTAAACCAAAAGAAACTTAAAATTACATTAATAATTTCATATCTTTAATATCTTCTATAAGTTTATATAAGCAGGTTAAGTCTTACTAGGAACACTTGAATGTATTTGAAAGCTTTTATCAATGCCGTGAAGAACTTTTGAATACAAGGGATCAAAACTTGGACGTGGTATATTAGTCTAAATATCATGTTACATACATTTTTTTAACATAGAAATTGCTGTTGTTACTTTTTAAATATGCATCAAAGAAATTTTTTAATTACTTAGTAATTTAACATTAAGTAATAAACTTGATTTAGTTGATATTGTTCAATTCATGGTTTTTTTTTACCTACATTAATAACTGTGTTCTCTTCTCATAATGAAGACATCTTAAGTTTCACTTTATGAATTTATATTAAATAAACTTGTACATTAAATAAACTTTCTAATGAATTAACGATATAAAATTAGATGATGGAATAAATTTACATATCTTTGCAGTCGTGCCAACAAATCCAAAATATAGTTCAAAGGGTTTTATAAAAATTTAATTTTGATGTATATAATTAATGTACTTTATTTTAATAAAAAATAATTATTATTAGATAAATCTTTTTAAAGTTATTTGACACATCACGTAATACATTGAGGATAGTTAATTAGTGAGAACTGAATCTTTTAAGCATATTACAAATAATGTGTTAAAGCCCTCAACTCAAAAGGACTCCCTCACGTTACTTGGATGCAAATAAAAAACATTTGCTTGACGGGTACACCACATTCTTGGAAAAGGTTAACCACAGCTCAATATTTGGTAATTGTGGATTGCTTCACGTAATCATGTTAGTTACATAAGATTCTTTTACAGGCCTTGTGAGCAGGATCAGCATTTAATTGCTGATTTAGTTGTGTGTGTTTGATTTGACCACTGCAGAACGAAAGATATCAAAATTGGGACAAGTCTACGGGGAAATTGGTTACTTCACATATGTTATATAATAATAGCTTAAGACAAGCAAGTTTTGACGGCGTGTTACAAGATCTTGTCAGAAAATTATTCTATATGTTATAGATTTAATATTATGGGTACTTTCAAATTATCATTTTATTTTTTATAATTTAAAAATTATTATTTAAAATTTTTTATCATTATTATTAATTTTTTATTAAATTTTATTTATATAGGCTAATAAATTTTTGATACATGTCCATATCATATCAGTAAAATTTTATAAAAAATTAATAATTAAAAAAAAAGAAAGTTTAAAAACTAGTTGTTTAGTCTTGTTTGGTATCATTGAAGTTTTTTGTTTTAGTTTTTAACACAAAAATTGATAAAGACAATATATTAATACAGTACGAAAATCGAGGACAAAATACAAAAATCAATACAAATATATCAAAACAACAACTAAAAATTACAACCTACAACAATACCAAACGA
>JAOXYD010000002.1:5795842-5811197 GCA_028565735.1 Pinacopodium congolense
TATCAAAACAACAACTAAAAATTACAACCTACAACAATACCAAACGACCCCTAGGGTTTGAGTTTTTGGTTTTAGTTTTTAATACAAAAATTGAAAAAGACAACACACTAATACCGTATAGAAATCAAGGATAAAACACAAAAATCAATACAAATATATCAAAACTACAATTAAAAATCACAATTCACAGCAATACCAAACGACCCTTATAAAATAATAGTTTTGAAATTATAATGACTAAAGTAATAATTTAAAAAAATATAGGGACTACCTATGATATTAACCTTATATTATAACAAGTTGATTCGGAGGCTAAGGTCACATTTACTTGAGTTTTAATTTTTAATTTTAATTTTTAATATTTTAAACATAAAAATTAAAAAACACATTAATATAATATAAGAATTAAAAAAATATAATAATAAATATAAAAATAGAATAATCACAATAAACAATCACAACTCGCGACTCAATTAAACATCCTGTTTAATAAATGTTTTTCTATTTTTATCATCCTCCCGTTAAAAGTTCGTATGATGGGTAGGTGAGGTCAATAAAAAATAATCTTTGCTATTATATATAATTGAAGATATATATATAATTTATTATTCCCAATGGTAAGCTGGAATCCTGGGACGAGTGTTCCTGTGTCCAGATTAAAAATCATGAGCCATCTATAGATATGCACCAAAATAACAAAATATTATAAATTTGCAGATATGATCTTGTGTGTGCAAATATAATCCCTATAAATCCTTATATTTTGTGAATTTTAACTAGTAAGCTAATGAAAGAAGTTCTGAAAACACTCAACTGACTCAACTAGTATGTAAATTTTAAAGGGAAATGTTTGATACTTTCTCGTGGTGATTATTAATAATTATTATAAAAATGATCTAAATAATACTAACATGTCTTTAATTATCTGTTTGTGTGTAAAGAATATGTAAGATATTTTTATGGGTTAATATCATGGGTAATTTTTGTAATTTTTTAAATTATCACTTTAGTTCTTATAGTTTGAAAACTATCATTTTATTTTTTATATTTTCATTTTCTTTCAATCATAGTCCTTTATCAGATTTTACTGATATAGTATGAATACATGTCAAAAATTTATTAGTCCACCACATAAACAAAATTTGATAAAAGAACTGATGATTGAAAAAAATAAAATTTTAGAGACTAAAATAATAATTTTCAAACCGTAAAGATTAAAATGATAGTATGAAACCTATGATATTAACCATATTTTTATTTGCAATGGCCAGTGATAATAACTAAATGATTCATTCTAAATATTATTTCGTAATTTTTAATATAATATAAAATATTAAACGAAAATTACATGGATATTTTCTTTTGGATAATGTGGATTGAATGCATTAGGTGCCTAAAGTTTTAGCTATTAGAGAAATGCTATGAATGTGATTTAAACACATCACAAGGTCGCAATATGGACATGGAGATCGTTTTCCATAACAGTAACAGAAGGCATTCATGGTAGGGACGTCATAAGTTTGGCTTGTTGTGGCACTTTCTGCGTAAAAGCAGCAGCTTCGAGAATGGAGTTTTGAGTAATGTTAGTTAAAAGACGAGAAAGCCATGCCAATTTGCAATTTGTTTTATAGTCAAATCTCTCTCACAATCAAACCCATCTTCGAAACTAACCATACTTTTCAGTTCATATAAAATAATGCTGCAGTCACTGTTAGGTACCAACGTGATAGATATAAAAGAGTTGCAACCCTGACACTCTAGTCACTTGCTAGTGCTGGTGCTTTGAAGTGGAATCGTTATGGACGCAGCTCACCTGCTGTTCTTTTTATGGTTGACATTACTGTCAACGGCCTTGAACACCACCGTCCACGGAGGTGATGTTACATATGACGGAAGATCGTTGATCATCGACGGCCAACACAAGATACTCTTCTCTGGTTCAATCCATTATCCTCGTAGCACCCCTGATGTAAGTTACTACTCATCATTACACCTCATCTCTTCATTGTTTTCCACCTTGATGATAGCTGTTTCTAATTAATAAAGTCACGGTACCGGGAGGCATGATTCTAGCGTGCATGTTGCTTATGAATACAGCTACTCCATTCCTCTGTTTCGAGGTCGGCAAGTTCTATAATTCATCATGATTGCTCCTCTGCCATTCTTACAGAGTTACAACTTTCTTGTTCCGGTTATCAAACACACTCTCTCTCATTGTGCACTAGATGATACTTTACACGGAATGAGAGATCGTGAGTGTGCAACAACGACTGAATCGAACAGGAATTAGAAAGATGAAGGGGCCTAAATTAAAAATGTAGCTAATAACCAATCTGATAAGGAAGTACCATGGAAAATCCAACAAGCCAATGGCTTGCTAAAGCATATTTGTCGGTTTACTTAAACACACATGGGCATTATCTTCTCAAACTTTATACGAGAAAGTAAAACCCAATAGGTTCCAGTCGCTGGCACGTGCCATTTCCTGCTATGGTGGCTTTTACATGGCTACTGGGAACTTTGGTGCTGTATTCTGGAAATGGACTAACTTATCACTTATGGTTAAGTACCGAGCAGCTCTAAAGCAACTCCATTTTTGTCTCTTTGCAGATGTGGCCATCTCTAATATCCAAAGCCAAGGAAGGAGGCTTGGACGTCATACAGACATATGTATTCTGGAGCCTGCATGAACCTCAGCAAGGGCAGGTCTCTACCTCTCTCTCTTTCGATCTTTTATTTACCTTGATAAATATTTCTTCTCCTAAAGTGGGGAATTTGGTTGCAGTATGATTTTAGTGGAAGAGCAGACATAGTAAGGTTCATGAAGGAAATCCAAGCCCAGGGCCTATATGCTTGCATCAGAATTGGACCCTTCATAGAAGCTGAATGGAGCTATGGGTAACTCTTCATATGCTTGCCTTAACTGTTCCTTACCATTCTGCCCATTTACTCAAAACGTCTAAGATAAAAAGCCTGCTATCTCCTTGCAGAGGATTCCCCTTTTGGTTGCATGATATCCCAGGAATAGTCTTCCGATCCGACAATGAACCATTCAAGGTACTTTTGAAACTGGGTGCTATCTCAAAATCATAGAAGTTCAAAGAAAATAACTTTCTTAAATAATGATACTTTCGAAAGCAAATCCTGCTACGTTGAGCTAATTATCGTTTTGGTGAATGACAGTTCCACATGCAACGTTTTGTAACCAAAATTGTGAGTATGATGAAATCAGAGAACTTATATGCTTCGCAAGGTGGACCAATCATACTATCCCAGGTCAAGACACTAAAATCTGGAACAATCAGTCATCCCAAATGCCATTACGGTGATCTAATTGTATAATCAATGTGCATACAGATTGAGAACGAATACCAAATGGTAGAAGCAGCTTTCCACCAGAAAGGGCCAAGTTATGTTCGCTGGGCTGCAGCAATGGCGGTAGGGCTTCAAACGGGTGTGCCTTGGGTGATGTCAAAGCAAGATGATGCTCCTGACCCTGTGGTTAGTTCCTTTGTCTTTGAATAGATTCTGCTGGTCCCGAAACAGGGCCTTGCAAATTCCTACATGAGCAAATTTATCAGAATGCAAATCATATATGCTATTAGTGGCAGAAGAAATTTCAGTAAGTCAAAAATAACTAGAGAGAGGTTACTTTAAATTTCTTTTCTTCATACTCTTAAGTAACTACATCTCTGAGCTTTCAAAGTGCCAACTTTACATGTTCACAGATCAATGCATGCAATGGCATGAATTGTGGAGAAACATTTGCAGGGCCCAACTCACCAAATAAGCCATCATTATGGACAGAAAACTGGACATCTTGGTATGCTAGAAGGAAAACTTGAATTTTTCTTTGTTTTTCTTATAAATCAAATGTTGCATTAGACTATCAATATATATGCGAGTAAATGCCATAACCATCTATATACTATGTATGTTTCTTTCAAGGTACCAAGTATATGGTGGAGATCCATACATAAGATCTGCACAAGACATAGCATTTCAAGTTGCTTTATTCGTTGCCAAAAATGGAAGCTACGTAAACTATTACATGGTATGCTACATTTAAGACTACCCTATATGTTTCATTGACTGCATTTTCATGTACCAAGTACAATAATAATACAGATTTGCTTGAGTGAAAGAGGTAGCCAATAACATGTAAGGATTTGTCCCATACACAAACTCCTATAGTAGTTTTGATCCAAGGTATGCCATATCTGAACCAATTGCCGAAAACTTGAACTCTGACATCATAGTTCCACTATTTAGTATCATGGAGGAACCAATTTTGGAAGGGTAGCCTCCGCATTTGTAACAAGTAGTTACTATGATGAAGCGCCACTTGATGAGTATGGTAAGTATGGGGATGGTTTTTGGCCAAGTTAAATGAATTTAGAAGTGAAAAATAATGCAATTATTCGGCTCCTTGGTTCAGGTTTAACTAGGCAACCTAAATGGGGTCATCTCAAGGAATTACACACCACAATCAAGTCATGCTCCAAGGCTTTACTCTATGGATTGCAAAACAAAAATCCTCTGGGGGATATGCAAGATGTAAGACAATAAGGACTTCAGAGTACATTCCCAAACAATTAAGAAAGTAAGTATTCAGAATGTCTGACCCTGGTTGGTATTTTTCTCCCATCAGGCATACATTTTCAAAGGAAATTCAGGTGACTGTGCAGCTTTTCTGGTGAATAAGGACAAGAACAGAGATGTCAAAGTACTGTTTCAAAATGCTGAATATGAATTGCCTCAACATTCAATAAGCATTCTACCAGACTGTAAGACCATAGCCTTTAACACAGCCAAGGTATGTCCTAATATATGACACTGAATTTAATGCAACAAGGAGCAGTGGCTTATGTCATGATTCAAGTTTCATAAGTCCCCCATGGTCTGGACTTTTAATTCCCTCGATCCATTTAAATTAGAATTTCTCTATCAGTTTTATGGTTCACATATTATTGACCAGTGAATCAAGTATCTCAAATGTACTTCATTCTCGGCTTTTACCTTTTACAACTTGCTTCTTGGACAGATAAGTGCACAGTACACCACAAGATCAACAGCCATGAGCCAAGAGTACAATTCCATTGAAAAATGGAGACAGTACAAAGAAAGTGTTGTTGACTTTGAGAAAACAACTTTAAGAGCCACAATGCTCTTAGATCACATTAATGCAACAAAAGATGCATCGGATTATCTTTGGTATACTTTAAGGTAATCCACAGTACCAAGTAATTAGCATTGACAAGATCAGAGTTGAGAAATTAGAGGACCAAAATGACCAACTAACATTTTGTAGATTCAACTGTAAAAGTGCAGGTTTCAACAAAACTCCAATGTTCAACCTGTGCTTAGTGCTCTCTCTCATGGACACATTTTACATGCATATGTTAATGGAATATATGTTGGTAAGCTTCTATCCCTCAGTGACTACTTTGTACGATGGAAAGTGGCCATAGAGATTGAATTTAGGTAGATCAGAAGCAGAAATCTAAAACATGTAACCATGTATATGTTTAATTGTAAAATGAAGATTGAGAAAGAAAACTGTCAAACAAGAAAGTGGAATCTCATAAAAGAAGGAATTAATAAACACTTGCTGCACAACATATTTTCCAATCTGGTCTGTACACTTGAACACCAATCCACATTAACACCTAATCACACAGGTAAAGAGAATTTTTTTGTTCTAACCAGAATTCATAGACAAATGCTAAAGCTAGCCATAGAAAAAAAGCTTTCTCAATTTAGTTGGTCATCCTACTTGAGTATTGGAAGTCTGGGAGATATGTTTGGGTGCTAATAAATATCATCAGAATGGATCCAGAGAGAATGGCACACTATTTGAATTACTGTATTTATTGCGATCAACAGAGTTTTAACCAGCTTCACTCTTCCCTGATCAACTTTTTCTTTTGCTATACAGGATCTGCTCATGGAAGTCACCAGAATACAAGTTTTACTTTTGAGAAAACAATTGATTTAAAAAATGGGACAAACAGCGTTTCCCTACTCAGCGTTATGGTTGGATTACCGGTAATTTCAGTTTCATTCTCTCCTGTTATCTCCAAATTGACTAATATGATCCACCTATTACAGTAACATCAGCTTTACATTACAGTAACATCACTCCATTTGTTACATAGGACTCTGGAGCATACCTTGAACGTAAGGTTGCAGGACTTCGTAGAGTGAGGATTGGGAACAAGGATTTTACTAATCATGCATGGGGATATCAGGTTCTTACCTTCCAGCTACTAATACTAGATTTACTCATCGTACTTTATGTCCATCTGCTAACAGTCCATGTCAAAGTTTTCAATTTTAAATCCTTCCTTGCTTGAAAGAGAAGCACTAAAATATTTCATTTACTTAAAACTGAGCAAAATATTTTGATAAAGGTTGGGTTGCTAGGCGAGCAGTTACAAATTTACACTCATACTGGGGCTAAAAAGGTTCAATGGAACAAGCTAGGAAGTTCTGCTGATCAGAGACTCACGTGGTATAAGGTATTGCACTCCTTATCCGAATGTTTTTGAACTAATCTGCTGCTTCATTCTGGTACAACAAAACATATCCCATTTTGAGCACAGAGCAGATAAGGAATTGCAAAGATGAGAATTATTTGTTTCTAAACATTAACTTATTGGAGATACATTTTTTACTTCTGCCAATCTAATATAAACTAAGTTTCTTCGATCCATAAATCTCAGACTGTTATAGATGCACCTAGAGGAAATGATCCAGTCACACTGAACCTTGGTTCCATGGGGAAGGGTCAAGCTTGGATCAACGGCCAAAGCATTGGCCGATACTGGACATCATTTCATAATTCCAAAGGAACTCCTTCACAAATCTGGTATGTATCTAATAAGAAATATTTTCATGAATAATTTATATATATTCTAGTCAATGTCTTCAACAGCCAAAGTTTTAGCAATAAATAAAAAAATTCCTGGGATGATATCCTGACTAAATAAATAATGGTATATTAGTTTTGAACTCGCTCTATTTAACTACACTTTTATACCTAAAACAATAACCAGTCTCTTTAAAATTCTCTTACAATTGGTGCTTTTGACCTACAATGTCCAAGTTGGGCCTTACCTAGAGAATGGTAGGCCATAACTTAGATGTTCAATGATGATTATCCTCACCTCTGTTTCAAGGAGAACTGTTGATTTTCATTGGAACTAAAAGCATATGTTGTATGATTCAACAATACAAAAGAATTGTGCAAAAGCACCACTTATACTTTCTAACAAGTTACACGGCTCAACTATCATGTCACTGTTGCTCGTCTATTTATCCATACCCAGTCCTCATACTCCATACCTCCCTCCTATGGCAGCAGCATTGGAGATTATCCTTGAATTAAACTTCCTAGTTCCACACAGTAAGGACTTCAATTTTCTTCAATCTTCTACTGACTCGAAACAAAATTTTAGGTACCATGTACCTCGATCTTTCCTCAAACCAAGGGGCAACCTATTAATTCTACTAGAAGAAGAAAAAGGAAACCCAGCTGCAATCACAATGGATACAACTTCAATTGCAAAGGTATGCGTCAATGTGCCTGAATCAGATGCTTCTGTAATTAAGCTCACTTGTCCACAAAGAAGAAAGATTTCCAGGATTTTATTTGCAAGCTTTGGAACACCTTTAGGAAATTGTGAAAATTATGCCATTGGGAACTGCCACTCATCTAATTCAAGAGCCAACATAGAAGAGGTGAGCTTTTCTTTACACTCAATTCATTTTTTAATTTAATTTGAGATCCAAAACAAAAAAAGTAATCTTAAACATGCAGTTGATAGCTTGCACTGTATCCTATATTACCTCTACTTTGGTACTTGCATGAGAATTTCTTTCCCACTATATAATGAAAAGAATAACTGACCGATATTGAAAGAAAAGTTCTATTCGTAAAAATATTTTACCTAATGAATATTTATGACAACCAAAGAGTAAGAACGTGTCTCCATATGAATGTCAAGGTCATTCTAAGCAAATGCTGTACCAAAAACCAAGAATAACTACACAATAGCTAGAAATGTGATCAACATGAATCCCTACTCCAGCATTTACTTTTCAAGACGAAGTATGCCTTATGTCTTTTCTTGAATGTTACTTGCATGGTTTTGACTGCTGTGAAACATTGCAGACTTGTATAGGGAAGAATAACTGTTCCATGATCCAAGGGAGCCAATTTTTTGGTGGTGATCCATGTCCAGGAATCCCTAAATCTCTCATGGTTGACGTGAAATGTGCATGAAAATCAAAGAACTTGGTCACATTTGCTGAGTAGAAGATTCAACAAATTCATTATGCAGATTTCTTAAGTTAAATGCAGACATGCACAGAAAAAAGCTCTGTTTTGATTAAAAAAATTCTTATTCATAGAGTTGTGTATTGTGTAGCTATAAGAACTAAGGGGGGGAAAAAATAACGACACTTCTCAAAAAGTACAAATTATCAAAAGAAAACACATTTTATGATTGGCTATGTTACATTTATTATCACCTGAATGCTCATAATCATGAAGAAACTGTCTAGTAACACACATTTCATGCTTGGCTATGTTACATTTATTATCACCTAAATGCTCATGATAGTGAAGAAACGGTATATGTTACTAGACATTCGTTATATTCACCAAGATCAATGGCCTGTACAAAAACTGCCAATGAAGCATAAACGCTGATATAAGAAACTGATTATGCTGTGACATAATAAACATAAGTAGACATATATCATGAAATACGCGATTAAATTAAAAAAGAAGAAAAAAGAAAATTCAATAAAGATTAGTACCAGGTGCAAACCTTCACGGATTCTATCAATAAGACCATGAAATGCAGTACCTGCTAAGATTTCCATTCCAAATGCAGGAAACATTTCTAAAACAAAGCTAGCTAAATTAAAAGGATGTACAACAAGATTGATGCTGCACATATGAAAGGAACAAACTACTGCTAGTTGTTATCACTTCTCAAGCCTGTATTTCAATGTCATCATACTTATCACAGTCGTGCACATGTAATCTTAGTTTTAACATCATTTGTCTCATCAAATTTGTTACTAATGACTTCGTCAGGCTTAAATGTATCTTTTCATGAATATATTTATAAATAAAGGACACATGACGGGAATTCCAAAAGCAAAACATGAGATAAATTTTTAATTACAATGGCACAAGCCAAATATAACATCACAAATGAGATAAATATGTTAAGGCACACCAAGGGGGAACATGTATCACACATCCAAAACAAAGGTTTGTTGAGCTAACCTTTTAAAGTTGTAACTCAAACAGCATTCTCCAAGAATCTAGAGAGCCTTACCATCCAACAATTTCCTGAAGTAAAAACTAAATAGAAAGAGAAATTACCATCAAATAAAGCTTGAAGCCCACACAAAAAAGACACTAAATGAAATTCAAAATCTGACTAATATTCCATGTTGGAATGGTAAAACTTACAGCTTCAACTACTGTCATGTGCTTTACTGTGTTCTTCCTTGATGGATTTGTGCTCTTTAATATGCCAACAATGTGATGGTATAACTGCCTTCTGTGAAGGCAGTTCAGCAATGAAAAGCAGAGTTTGTGCCCAGCCAGCATACTTTCCATATTTGCTAACAAATGCATCTGCCACACGTATGCACAGTTTAGGAGTCAGGCGGGAACCAGCCAGCTCAGGCAGGAGGTGTCTTGTAGCAATCTGAGCAAAGCCAAGAGAAGGAAAAAGGAAACAAAATCCTCAGAAGTTGAACTTGATGGATAATGAACCCAGATATAATTTTCTCTGAGGCATGATTACCTACAGAACAATCCGTTCCCCTCCTGCCCCCTTTCAAAAAGACATAAAGAATAACTATTGTAATCAGCTTATACCTTTATAGAATCTCAGTTCACTACGTCTTTCTTCACAACTCAGAGAACTAAATGGCATACTTAATACCATTCTGAATCTAGAGGGAGTATTAAATGATCAAACAAAAAACATATTAACTTGCATCATAAAGCTTTGAGTTCTTCACCGGCCAGAATGAACTCTGTTGTCGAACACTTTAGTCCAATAAACTCTTTTTATCTGAAGATATCTTGTTGACTACGATGTTTTTTGTTTGCGACAGAAAAAATAGAGAATATATATATATATATATATATATACACACCAAGGTGCTATCCCCATGTAGTGTCCAAGTCAATGTAATTGGGTTCTCCCAACTCTTCAAGCATTTGAAAAGAAGCTTGAAGATTGTTAAACAAGGATTTGAAGAGCTTAACTTTTTATTTCTTTTTTTTTTCATCGTTTTTTTCGATTTGTATTATATTTGTGTGATATATTTTTTTGTTTTTATACTGTTCTTTTTCGATTTTTGTATTTAAAAAAAAAACAGAAAACTGAAACAATAAAACCAAAACAGACAGGCCCGTAAGTCTACTTGTTTTATTAATGAATGCCACAATCAATAAGATAGACTGCCACTCGTCAACTAGACCAGACGGTAGGCAAATTTGAGATCTCCTCAAGCCGTCAATTGGCAATCTCAAAAACAATTCCAAAAACGTACAACTACCCGAATTAAAGCTCATAAAACAAACCTTCCACACATGTGTGTCAACCGGAATTGCATGATGTTGATCGAGTGAGAATAAAGCAATACACGCTGCCACCTTGGGACCAACTCCAGGCAAGGTACAAAGAGCGTCAATGACAACTTGGAGATCTAACTTACGTAGAGATAGAAGCCACTCTACACCTCCACCAGGTTTTGACAACAGAGCATCTATCGTGCCTGTTATATATTTTGCCCTGCAAATAAAATGTCATGAACCCTAAATCATATGTTAAAGTCCATCACCAGCAATTCAAAAAACAACACACAGCACACTACTTGCTAAATCATTAAAATGTGAAGAGCTAAAGGACCACGACAAACCTGTAACCAAAACCAGCATCTCTAAGCTGCTGCTCGCTGACCAAGGCCAACTGTTCCAAAGAAGGAAACTGATGAAACTCAAAACCCTCAACATTCCCCAAATGAACGCCCAATGACGAGAGGAAGTCCACCATTTTAGTGATTCTTGCAATATTGTTATTCGAAGAGCATAAGAACTGCATCAAACACTCAAGAGGCTCCTGTCTCAAAACCCTAGCCCCCGGCAGACATCGAGCGAGCTCCGAGAACCGCGAATCGGAGGCCGAGAACTGATCCCAGAGATCAGAGAGGGAGATCTTCACGTTAAGAAAATCTAGGAGGGTCGACATGGCCCCAGATTGGGAGGGTGTGCTGTGGATGCGATAGTAAACGTCGCCGTTTGGTTGGTGATGTTTGAGTGAGACGAGGTGGGGCCCCAGGGTACCGGTGTACTGGTGAGGGGCCGTTTGCTTCCATCGGAAGGTTTGCCCGGTGGGGAATGTAACCGGAAGAGAGAGTTCTGATTGGGTGAGGTTGAGCGGGGCCCAGTTTGTGGGATCTGTGGATGACTCGACGTTTATAAAGATTTTCCCGGAGGCGGAGCTGTAGAGTTTAGGGAGGGTTAGCGGGGGTGTTGGTGGCGGATGTGGTTGTGACAATTTGGCGGGGGAGAGTGGCGTGGCAGGTCTTGATCGCTTCATTATTGCTAGGGCCGAAATCATGAATTAGCCGTTAGAGACTGGCAACGTTATATCCACTGATTTCCCGGTTAAGCCTTTTCGTTTTTTATTTTTTAATTTTGTTTTTATGTATTTTTATATTATTTTTAATTTTTCATTATTTTTAAAAGTTTTTATATTTAAAAAATAAATATAAAAAATAAAAACGAGAAATATTATTAAACAAACTCGTGCTTTTTAGTTTCCAGTTTTTAGAGACCTTTTATCATGAAAACTATATTTAATCTTTGATTAAAAGACAAAACGAATCAACAAAAATATAGCTTAAACTATAACATAAATCATCACAAGAAAAACAAAATTAAAAAATATTTAGAAAATACTATTATAATATGGAATTACCTTTCAACGTTGATATCAGAATGATAAAAATATTTTATAAATAATTTATTTAGATCATTATTTTGAATTTTGTAGAGATCCTTAAAAATATTATATTATTATTAAGGTTCTTTCAAATCTAAAATTGGTATTTGTATTCTTAAAATTTACTATTCTATTTATTATATTGATAAATTTTTATCCTAAATAATTTGTCATTGTGTATCTTGAAACAATAATTAAATAATTTCATATGTAATCAATCATTCTAATTATGCAATTTTAAATAAATCAAAATTTTAATGTAGTATAAATTTTTTGCATTTAAATAATATAAACCAATTATAGGATTTCATTTTATTGTAATCGTATTAATTTCTTGATCATTCATATATTCTTTTCTTCGTATTGTTTATATCAATGCACCTTGGTGAAACATCCTTATTAGGATTTTACTACTTATAACTAATCATCAAGATTTGTTAAATCTTCCTTTTCAAAAGAAAAAAAAAGAGTTTTTTTAAATTTAAGGATAATAATTACATAAGTGATAAATCTTTTAAGATTTTTTCAATTGATTGATAAATCTTTAAAATTTTTCAGTTAAATAATCAACCTTTAAAAATTTTTTCAATTAAAGTAAAAATATTAATCTGTTAAGTTAATACTGACGTAGCAAATAGACTTACCACATCAATATTTTGTGACAAAAGTACCACTTCATCATTCACGTGTATACTTCCCCTGTCTTTAAAATTTTTTAATTAAGTGAATAATTATTTAAAAATTGAAAATAACTAAACAACTGGCAGACCATGAAAATAATACAAAATTTTTTAATTATTATTATTAAAATATTATATTATAAGATTTTATAATTGGGATTCGCCACAGTCACCATGTACTACTGGTTATGTAGTTAGTCCCTTAAAATGTTTTTAATGCAATGAGCAACCTTTTGAAAATTTTTCAATTTAGTGATCAACCTTCTAAATTTTACCCAATTTAGGTTAAAATTAAATTTTTTATAAAAATAACAAGTGAATAATATATTATTATTTTATTATAAAGTATTGTATAACTATTTTTAAATTTAATTAACAAATATATAACCTATCCCTTTAAAAGATTAAAAATTATTTTATTGAAATAGAATAATTTTAAATTATAAATAATTTTAATAATTATATTTTCAATATAATAAATTTCAATTATTAAAAAATATTTTATAATTTAATATTTTCAATTTATAAATAATTATTGAATTATATTGAAATTATATAATTATATTTTAAAATTGAAAATGTATTAAAATATTTTACAATTTAATATTTTAATATTGTAAAGTATTTTTTGAATAATTTCAATTTAAATGATTTCATTTATAAATAATTATTGAATTATATATATTTGAATAATTAAAAATTATTTTATTGAAAATATTATTTAAAATATATTTTAAATAATTTCAAATTTCAAATTCAACAATAAAATTAGAGCATTTTTATATAATTTGATATTATTCAAAAATATTTTAAAATTTAAAATATTTAAATTTAAAATTTGTGAAAATATTATATTTATCATAATAATTATTTAAAATTTCTCAATTATAACAAAAAAATGTCTACACTTAATTATATATATATATATCATAATTAGGGTATAGTTAAAAAATAAATTTAATTGCAATTATGTCTAATAAAAAAAGAATGTATCTTGTAAAAAATTATATATTATTTTTGAAAATATAAATAAATAATTTTAATATAATTCAACAATTATTTATAATTGAAAATGTTCAATTATAAAATATTTTTGAATAATTGAAAATATAATTTTTACAACATAATTATAAAATTATTTATAATTAAAAAAAATATAAATTATTCTATTCAATAAAATAATTTTTCAATCCCTTAAGGAATAAGTTATATATTTTTTAAACTAAATTTAGAAGACGTTGTACAACATTTCCTAATAAAATATTGATGTATTAATCAGTTTTTATTTTTATTAGGAAAATTTTTTAATTTTGATTTGAATTGAATGAATTTTAGAAGGCTGTTCACTGAATTGAAAATTTTTTAGAAAATTACTCATTAAATTGAAATTTTTTAAAAATTTGGTTTACTTAATTGAAAATTTTTAAAAACGGAGGGTGTGCACGTAGATACTTACGTGACATTTTGTATAGTGAACGCGAACGTGACAAAATTCGCTCTCCACATCAATATAAACTTAACAAAGTTAACGTTTTTAATTTAATTGAAAAACTTTTAAAAGTTTATCACTCAATTAAATTTTTTTAAAAATGTTAGTCACATGTATGATTATTATTCTATTAAAAATTTTAAAAGTTAAACAATAAATTAAAAAAATTAAAAAAGATTACTCACTGAATTGAAAATTTTAAAAGTTGAGATTGCATACGTGAATAATTACATGACATTTTTATTATATGATAAAATCTGTTGGTCATATCAATATAAGTTTAAATTTTTACCAAAATTAATCTACTTTTTAAAAATTGATCATTTAATAATTTTTTTTTTAAGTTCATGACTCAAATGAAATTTTTTTATAAAGTTATTCACTTATCTATTTATTATTCTTTCAAATAATTTGGATAAATTGATTATTAAACAATATTGAAAGCTGGCAACGTCTTTAGTTCTATCAATACATTAACAACTTATTATAAAACATCGTTGTATGTGTTTAGAGTTTAGATTTGATAGTAAAGTTTGGACTTAATTGACGAAATTTAATTTATACTTAAGATTTTTTTTTTTCGATCTCTAAGGCCTTCAGCTCGTTCAAACTCACGTCAATGTTTGAATTTTATATAAAAGTTAAAATTATGTTTTGTTTATTAATATTTACACAAAATTGAAAAAAAATCGTAATATTTCATGATATTTGAAAAAAATTTCTAACATTTATAAAATATTCTAACATTTATGAAATATTCTAAAACATTTAGTTCCTAAATATCTAAATTAAACTATAAAATCAAATTAAAATATATTCCATTTAGAAATTGTCACATTAATAGTTACAGACAAAATCCAAAAGAAAATTAAATTTTTATAAGTTTTAAATTTTTTTTTTTAAATTATAATCTTTTTAAAACTATTATGGTACGTTTGGTTTGCATAATGAAATAGAGGGGGAATGGAATAGCTATTCTGTAGGAATAGAATAGATAAGGAATAGAATGAAATATGTATTACTTTGTTTGGTTTACTACTTAAGAATTTCTATGCCAGTGTTTGGTTTAAAAATATAAACTTAGAATGACAAAGGAATAACAAACAAAAAGACTAAAATATCCTTACCCTTATAATAATAAT
>JAOXYD010000002.1:5851891-5876112 GCA_028565735.1 Pinacopodium congolense
TGGTGTTGGCGCGTGTGTGTGTGTGTGTGTGTGTGTGTGTGTGTGTGTGTGTGTGTGTGTGTGTGTGTGTGTGTGCACGTGTGTGTGCGAGTGTTTATAAGGGGGGAGGGAGAGGGAGAGACATAAAAGAGTTATTGTTTTGTTAAGCAGTTAGTATCTGAGGTAGGTGGGCCTTAACTAAAGAAAGGTTCTAAGGTGTAATCTTATATAAAAAAATGCATTAAAAATTGTAGGTGGCTTGCAATGCAAAATGTTGGCTACTACTTTAGTTTGGTGAGGAGAAAGCTTACATCTTTTGCTTTTTGCTATGAGTTTAACATTTTAACTGTCATTTGTTGTTAGATTAAACTAGCCACAAAACAATATTATTTTGTGATTCGTTTAAAATTAAAATATCAGTAAAAAAATGACATCATTTTGCAATTGATTTTAAAATAAAATTTTAGCTACAAAACAACATCATTTTATAATTGGTTTAAAATTAAAATCCTAACTTAAAACTATAGTTTAAATAGTAAAATGACATTGTTTTACTGCAGTAAAATGACATCATTTTATCGTAAAAAAATGACAATAGCTCCTATAACAAAATGACGTTATTTTATCATTAACTTCCTAACGTCTTCCTCTTATCACATTAATACTATGTCATCAATACATTCTGCTTCCACATCCGCTTCTATGTCATACTATATATCATGTCAGCTACCACATAGATTGTCACGTCATCACTCTATTAATGAGATCCACAAAATTGAAGATAAAGGATATGGTGAAACTTAAAGTTTAAGGAGGTCCTTGTCTTATTTTTAAAGTATAAGGAGATAAATGAAATTTCATAAAACTATAAGTGGGGAGGTGTATTTAACTCGAATAAAATAAAGATTTATTTGATCTAATGTTGGTATATAACAAAAAAAACTCTTTTTAGTCCAAAATCGAGTTCCATTAAATTGAATTTAATCAATTAACTTCAAAATGAATCTAACTTCAACATTTTATTAGGATTGATTAAATTAAATTAAATTTGAGTTTTTTTTTTGGAAAGTAAATTAAAGATTATATTCTAAAAATAATCAATCAAGTGTAGCTATAAAGTTACAATCTAACCAAAGTTTTGTCAATACAAGTCAGTGTATACATTTGCATAATTTAACCATAAACAATGCCATGAACAACTTTCTTCCTTCAATAGGTAGCAATCTTAAAGGTGAGAGATATCACTGGCAGTTAAATACTCCATCTACAAATCAATTCAACACTCATCTTATCTTTAATATCTATTGTAATTGCAGACTCTCTTATCCTTTGAACTAGTTTATAAGTTGTGCATTTGATATTCTATATCTCCTTTCCATGCGGCCATTTGTTCCTCTGAATCCATATACAATATACCAAAGCACCAATGACTATCTTAAATAGTTTCCTATCTCCAATATGCTTGAATTTTACTTGTGTGAGCCAGGTAATTATGTTGTTCCAGTTTATGTAGTAGCAATGTAAATAAAAGAGAATAAGGATTATGTCCCATTGGTACGAAGAGAACTTATAGTTAATGATGAGATGATTTAGGTCTTCGTTTACATCCCTACAGAGCTCACATTCTCTAGTAGTTATAATAAATTTCAGTGTCCTTTATGTTAGTCTACCTTTTATAGCTAGCCAGAATATGAAAGTGTTAAAGGGGAGAATGTTAGGGTTCCATACCATACTCACCCACTACATTTTATTTTAATGGCCTAAGAGCAGCTTCTTACAAGATTTGGATGTAAACTTTCCATCTTTGCCCTATAACCACATGATGTTGTCACGTATTAAAGGATTAGGGAGGTAGATAGGCATTTTCCTCTTGATTTCATTAAAACCTCTATGCATGTAAGTTGACTAGGTCAAGGTTATATCCTTAATTAAGGATTTGACCTTAGTGTTGGTTAGAATTATGGCTCTTAGAGATGGTAATTCTCTGAGTTTGAATAGAGGTCTTAACTCATGCTAATAATTATACTAAAAAGATGTATCCTTGCAATTTCCTATCCTATGCTCAATGTATGGATGAATTTAATTTTTGATGAGAAATATTTTCTTAAGAGTCTAGGATGTGCAGGATCCTATTTTGATTGTCTATAAACTTGTTCCTTTTTAAAAATATTGGTGACCTATTTTACCTATAGGTTTCTTGTCTATACATAACTTCCATAACTTCTTGATAAGAAGAGCCTTAGAGTTGAGCTTGGTTAAGGGTATTCCTAGGCCACCATTGGTCTTAGGTAGGCATGCTAAATCATTTAACTTTGGGAGTTTTCAGACTGTTATTAGCTCCATTCCATAAGTAGTTTCTTATCAGCCAATCAATTATTTCCATAATCTGCTTGAGGATAGCTAGATGAGAGCACTAGTAAATGTGAATATTGCTTAATATAGAGATCACTAATTGAAACTTGCATGTATAGTTTAGAGTTTTTTTGCACTAGTTGTAAAGTTTTTTATAGATAGATTTAATTAGAAGGTGGCAATATGAGAATAGAGGCTTCGTAGTTGTGATAGGAACACCAAGTTAGTTGAAAGGGAGTTGAGATAGTGTACGCCCCTTGAAAATGACCAGGGAAGCAACAATTGTACTGTTACTTGTAGATATAAAAAAAAAGGAACAATTGATAGGATTATAAACTAAACTTGAGGGAGATTTGAATTGCTAAAGTATGTTGAAATTAGGTTGACTAAAATAAGGTTAGAATCATAGAGAAACAACAGAT
Source organism: Pinacopodium congolense (assembly GCA_028565735.1). Lineage (NCBI taxonomy): Eukaryota > Viridiplantae > Streptophyta > Magnoliopsida > Malpighiales > Erythroxylaceae > Pinacopodium > Pinacopodium congolense. The sequence goes on from JAOXYD010000002.1 coordinate 5,854,645, forward strand.
CATTAGTAAAGGAATGGTTGAAGATGTCCAATTTTTTTCATTTGTAATGGGACTTGAAGGTTGGTCTTTAAAATTGTTCAACTTGGTTACACTATTTAATATCTCCATTTCAATTACAAATAAGTAAAGTGAGAAAGGGCCACCTTTCCTTATGCCTCTAACAAATTAAAAGAGCTTGATTGACTCACTATTAACTAAAATAGAATAAGAGGCATAAGTGATGCATTTCCTTATCCATTGGGTGAATAAATATGGAAATCTTATGACTTACATAAAAGATAAGATGAAGCTCTAATTTAATGTATCAAAAGCTTTAGTGAAATCTATCTTCAAAGCACAACTTTTAATTCATTTCTTAGAATGATAACTCTTGAATAGTTCCTGTGTAATCACAATGTTATCACTAATGCTTCTCCTTTATATATAGGCAGTTTAACTGTATTGATTATAACTAGCAATAACCTCTAAGTCTATTAGTAAGTATGTTGGCTATGACTTTATAAATGGTGTTGCAACATGTTATAGGCTTATAGTCATTCACAGAAGTAGGATTAGCCACTTTAGGAACAAGAGGTTTATAAGTCTTATTCAATTCAGTAACTATGTGCTTGCTGAAGAAGAACTCTCTTACAACCTTAAGAACCATATCACCTATTAAGTTCCATATGCTTTGGAACAATCTAACATTGAAGCCATCGCGTTTGTGTGCTTTGTCTATGTCTACATTGTTCCCTTAATTTCATCATAGGTGACTTCTTTAATGAGGTCTGAATGTAATTCACTAGGTAAAGCATTGGCAATGTAAATTTTTAAATCATTCACCGAAGGGGTTGCTACTTGTTCATTGCCTAAAAGACTCTTAAAGTGGTCAAATGATAGCTCCTTTAGACCCTCTTGATCATTGAAGATCCAACAATTTTTGTCTTTTAGAGAAATTATGTTGCTCTTGTTGCTCCTAGTTTATATGACTCTGTTGAAGTACTTAGTGATCCTTTCACCATCTCTTGGCCAAGTAGCTATAGGTTTTTATTTAGTTGGGAGGTCAACTTGTCTAGTGGTTCCATATAGGTTCTTAATTCGTTAGCTTATGAGTTTTTAATATCAGTATCAAGAGAATTTCAAGATAATAAGTCTTGATATTTTTTGAGTGAATCAAATGCTTAACCCTTTTCTTTGATTAAGGAATTGCTTGGATCCTTCTAAATTTTAATTAACTTTGACTTAATGGCTTTAAGTTTTTTATTACGTATAAGGAACTGAGATCCAAAGATTTTATTGTATATTCCTGTTATGATTGCCTCTGCAAAATTGGAATGGTTTAAGAATGAGTTAAAGAATCTGAAAGGTGCATTCCTCCCCTTCTCTGCTATCTTGGCATGAATAAGAATGAGAGTATGATTAGAAGTTAGATAATTACTAAATTCTACAAAGCTAAGTGGAAAGGAGGATAATCAAGCTGAGTTAACAAGGCATTTATCAAGCCCTTTCTATTGAAAATTATTATCTTGCTATTTGGTATTCCATGTAAAAAAAGAGCCAGTATGTCTTAGATAAACCAAATCACAGTTTTTTATGAAATTAAGTAGTTCTTTAATCAATTGGATTTTACAACTCACTTACTACTTTAAAATATATGTTTTTAATGAGTTTAGTGTGCATTGAAATCTCCAACCAATATCTAAGGATCTTTAATATTTTTGGCTATGTTAGATAATTCATTCCATAATTGTTTCCATTGAAACTCCAAATTGGCCGTATAAATAATAGTGATAGAGAGAGTAATTTGTGAACGAATGTGCATTACCTTGCAATGAATGAATTGGTCAAAATAACAATAGGATAGTAATTGCAGTATTGAGGGATCATAGGAAATATTGATTCTCCCATTGAAGTAAGCACCATGGTTACTTAATGTAATCCAAATTTTCTCCAAAAATTAGAGGCCATTTTAGAAATGGTCTTTTTATTTATTTATTTTGATTTCAACTAAATCAACAAAATCAATTCACTTAAAGATGAACAAATCCTTAAGGGGACATTTGCTTTCGTTTCTGATTTTGATTTTTTGTTTTTATTTTTTTAAACACAAAAATTGAAAAAAAGTACATAAACTAAAAAAAATACAAATATAATACAAAAACTAAAAAATAATATAAAAATCTAAAAAATATAAAAACTGATAAAAATACACAAAAATAAAAATAAAAAATAAAAACTGAAAACTAAATCAAACAAACCCTTAAATTCTTACTATTTATGTAACTTGTTTAAGCCTATTATATTCCACACTAAGTAGTTCATTAGTTTTCCAACCTTTTTTTCCTAGTTTTCTTCTTAGTCTTACTTGTTGGGTTTAACTTGGCATCCTGTATGCGTGTTTATAGGTGGCTTTTGTTCAACTGTTTTGTTGAGATTGCTTTCCTTTTATTGAGGTCCATTGAATGCAATCACATCTTTACTAGCTTCATGAGTGTCAGCACCTTTCATAACGAGACTAGAATTAGGTGCATTGTTCTTTACATCTGCTTTTTCAGTAAGTGTTTCTTGGAAATCTACACTGATAACTTAATCAAAATAGATTTTTTTTCTTAATTTCTAATTAAATTAGGTTTAAATTGTTTTATTGTATATATTATAATATAATAAAATATATTTACAGATCTCAAATAATTTGATTTAACGATATAAAAAATATAGTTTAATATTATTAAAAAATTAATATTAAAATTAGGATTGTACCACTGATCAAATATAAATAGAATTTGAATTGGCAAAAAGTATAATTTAAAATTTAATGTTTTCAATAATATTAAGGTCAGATCTTAATATTTTAAAATATTTAAAAAGAAGCTTAATGTTTTAAAAGTGTTCAAAAAGAACTAGAATGTTTTAAAAAATATTTCAAAACAACCTAGTCTAACATTAGATTTAGAGTTACTTTTTAATGTTTTTAAATCGGTATGGTTCTTTTTTAATACTTTTAAAATGTTATGATTTGACTTGAACATTATAAAATATTATAATTTGACTTGAATATTAGTGAAAATGTTAAGATTTAAATGATACTTTTATTAATTTGAATTCAAATTCCAATATCTTAAAATTTATGAAAAATTTTAATTATCAAATTTAGTTTTATCCAATAAATTAAAAAATTATGCATAGCTACATTAAAAAAATGAAACATATAGTTCCATGCCACCTATAAGCAACAAAATTGTGGATTCAATCCACTTGATTCAAAACTTAAAAATGACAAACATTTATGGACTAATCCACTCAGATTCAAAAGAGCCATTAGCCATATTATTTGCTTGACTAGTCAGTCCATTTAAAGGCACATGCAATGACATCACATTGATATTTTGTTGACTTTTTTAATATAATTTTAAAAATTGTAATTATTATTTTTGATGTTGTATATAATAATTTAAAATTACATATATAAACAATTTATTATTAAGTAAAGTTAAATTTCATTTTTTATTTTACTATCTTCTATAGTTGAAAAAATTTAAAAGAATACCATAAAATATCTTGAGCATTTAACATACAAGTTTCTTTATTGTAATGTTCATATAAAAAATTTATCTAATATATTTATTTCCACATTTAAATTATCAAATAATTTCTTCAGCCCTATCTTTCAAATCGTTTTCAAGCATATCTAAATAAATAATTAACTAACCTACGCCTACTAATCAATAGAGGTTTCAGGCCACTAATCTCTATATTTCATCACCCAATTTGTAATTAGGACATTGGGATCAGCAAGTCCACATCCTATCTCGCATGACTTACCAGCTTCAATTATTCATTGAAAATTTGTCCCTCTTTGGTATAATGTAGAGTAAAGACAGAGCAGATAAAGTGACCGTTTGAATTTCGAATTCAAACACTCCGACGCTCGCTTCACCGCCTGTGACCTTCCAGCATCAACACTCGATCCATCACATGCCTCAAAACCAACAAAAGAAAGGTGCAGTTTACACGTGGCGCATGCTAATACGTCCGTATCTCCGAGCTAACAAGCATACAAACTCCGAAACCGTTTCGGCGGGCCCCGCTTCCTGACGCTCCTAACGAATATCGAGCCTGATCTACGGTCGCGATGACCCTACAATTTGAATGCACCCGTTTCCCCGCCCCAAAAGCATTAAACAAATATTAAATAGCGAAGTAGACGATCGCTCTCACCCCCTCGCTCTCCTCTGCTCTCCTCTCCAAACTCCATACCTTTAACTCTGCCTAAAAACAAAACCCTCAGGAAACCCCTAACTTTTTGCAAATTCGGTTCTCTATTAAACCCTAGAGGAAGAGGGACCTCAAAGGTCGATCGGAAATGTCGACACAGAATCGCCGCCCGTCGTTCTCATCGTCGACAATGTCGTCACTGGCAAAGCGACAAACCTCGGCTTCTGGGTCAGAGAATGCCGGAAAGGGTACGACGATCGCACCTCAATCGGGAAAGAAACGAGCGCCTCTCGGCGACATCTCGAATCATAAGAATGTTCCTCAAAAGGGTTCAAGAATCTCCGCTCCGGCGTCCAATTTGGTGGGGTTTTGTTATTTTCTTGTTTTGTTACGCTATCTTGGTCGTTTCTTTGATGAGAGAGTGAAGATAATATCAAGAAACTCTATGCGTCTGTTTCTTTATAATGCACATAGTTGTGTATGTTGAACTGGGGCCATTTCATGTGTCATGAGAACCTTGAACTTTCCTTCTTCACGGCCTCTGTTCCTCTGCTCCCTTTCTGTTGTTATTCCTCCATTAGGCTCTGCTGATTTCTTTTTTAAGTGGGGTTTTGCTGCATTGAACAATGCATCAGAAAGTGTCGAATAAATATGATAATTCACTATTGCTGTTCAATGTCTGACTACTTTATTTGGATTAGTTGGAATTAGTTCCTCTACTGCTTCTGGACTAAGTCATTACCATTTTTCAGAAACATTCATTGCTTGCACTTTTGGTTGTTAAATGTTGATTCTTATGACAAAATGAAGACCTACTATTAGTTAAGCAATATGTGTGGATAAACTCATCTTTTAGGATGATCTGTAGTCAGGGTTAGTATAAAATTTATAGTTGACATTATCTGTATTCTTATCCCAGCGATTAACTAAATTCACCGGCAGGTTGGTTATCGAAATATTTCTGCCAATTTTATTGGGAATGAGCATATATCTTTGTATCACTTTATTTTGTATGCAGCTTTGATTTGTTTGTAGATGTTCGTTCTCATTGCAAGAGTAATCGTTGTTTCTAACTTATTTATATATTTGAAGGTACCATGTTCAAGTAAAATTGCAAAGGTGAAGAAAGGAACCCCAGCTGGTAATAAAAGAAGTGACTGCAAAGGGGACATCATACCTGGAATCTCAGATGTTAAATCAAGTTCAATTACTGCCTCTAAGGTTACTTGTATTCCAAGAAGTCGGGAGCATGTTCCTCTTATCGCCCCTATTACCGCTCCATGCGACATGGATGTTTCTCCAAGCAAATCCGATGGAATTTCTATTTCGTTGGATGAAACAATGTCTACCTGTGATTCTTTCAAGAGCCCTGAAATCGAGTATATAGATACCACCAATGATAGTCCAGCCATTGATTCTATCAATAAGAAGACACTGAGCAACCTATACATCTCGGAACAAGCAGAAACAGCAGGTTAAATTAGTTCAAACTTGGTCTTTAACATTTCACATTGACAAGTTGTACATTATTCAATTTGCTTCTCAGAGAGTTTTGGCCTTTGATGAGGCACTATAACAATGAATGCAAGTTATGCTATGAACTATTGGGCTTGTTATTCTATTGTAGTTTAGAGCTGTAAAAGAAATCCGTTATTGACACCCTTCTTCATTGTTTAATTAAATTCTTGCAGAAAGCATGTGCACTAGAGATATACCTGGCAGCATATGTAAAGATGACAAGATTGTCGACGTAGATAGCAACTGCCAGGACCCGCAGCTTTGTGCAACCATTGCCTGCGATATATACAAGCATTTGCGTGCATCTGAAGTATGTCATCAGTTTTCATTTTTCAATTTCATACATAAAACAGCTTTTCCCCACATTCTGATTTCCGCGTCTAGTGATTACTATAAAAATACTTGATTCTTCTCTTTTCTACTACATTTTACAGGCAAAGAAAAGGCCTTCCACGGATTTTATGGAAAAAATTCAGAAAGATATAAACCCCAGTATGCGTGCTATACTAATTGATTGGCTTGTCGAGGTGATTTATTGCTTTATGTGTGCTAACTATCCATAATGTTCCATGATTGGCTGTTAGAAAGCAAACTACAGTTTGTCGAGAAAATTTGACAAAAGAGATACTCTTTTATAAAAAATGCAGGTGGCTGAGGAGTACAGGCTTGTACCTGATACACTATACTTGACGGTGAACTATATTGATCGATATCTCTCTGGGAACGAGATGAACAGGCAAAAACTTCAGTTACTGGGTGTAGCCTGCATGATGATCGCCTCGTAAGAAATTGTTTTCTTTTAAATGTTATTGAACTCTTCTACTGTGAATTTTTTGATCTATGATTTATTAACAAGGTAGATGATTTCAGGAAATATGAGGAAATCTGTGCACCCCAAGTGGAAGAGTTCTGCTACATCACTGATAACACATATTTCAGGGATGAGGTATGGATACTATGCAGTCTGTGGATATACTTGCCTTACCGTGGATGCTATTTGAAGTTCCGATATAAGATTCGAAAATTTCATGCCTGCAGGTTCTGGAAATGGAATCTGCTGTTCTGAATTACCTGAAGTTTGAGATGACTGCCCCAACGGCAAAGTGCTTTTTAAGGTAATGCCTAACTCATGGTTGTCAACTTCTTTACGAGGGTCCATCCACTACATCTAGTGTTACAATTTTCATTCCACTGCATGACTGTAGGCGATTTGTTCGTGTTGCTCATGGAATCAATGAGGTATTCCTTGGCGTTTTGATAAGAAGTTGTTATTTGGTTGTTTTCTTGTTTTATCATATCCATTTTGATGTATTATTGCACCTTTAGATTCCTCCGATGCAGCTCGAGTGCATGGTCAATTACATTACAGAATTATCTCTCCTGGAGTACAGTATGCTCTGTTATGCTCCCTCACTCTTAGCCGCTTCTTCAATTTTTTTGGCGAAATACATTCTTCTTCCTTCAAAGAGACCTTGGGTATGTGCAGTCACTATTCATTTAATAGCATGCCTAAGTAGAACAATATTCTGATAAGCAAGCATTCATCCATGACTTCCTTTTGGAACAGAATCCCACATTGCAGCACTACACACAATACCAACCAGCAGATTTAAGTGATTGTGTTAAGGATCTCCATCGGATATGCCTAAACTGCCACAGTTCTACACTACCAGCAATTAGGGAGAAGTATAGTCAGCATAAGGTGATATAATCAACACTTTCTGTCTCCGTATGCTAAAATAGAACAATATAATCTGATGGATGCTGTGTTTCTTTGCTTTTTTTTCCCTCAGTACAAGTTTGTAGCAAAGAAGTACTGCCCTCCCTCAATACCTCAAGAATACTTCCACAACCAAAGCCACTAAACCGGCAAGTCTGGATAGGATAGCTTGCTCTTTCCAATGCTCCGTTGGACAAATTTCAACTGAAGTACTTGATGCTTCGTTAATTGTACCTTTCAAAATTGCTGACGCCATGTACTTTCAATACCTAGTTTTTCAATGCTGACTATTTCTGTAGCTAATGATCAATGTAGAAGGAAAATCTTTTCATGATGAGAAGTAGATGCATTAGCTTCTTTGAAAATATTATTTATGACTGATAATAACAAATAACAATGATAAACATCTTACAAGGAATCTCTATAATTCAAAAGATATAATGAGTTGAGGGCTACTTTAGCAGTAATCTTCATTTATTCAAGATAATAATTACAGGATACTAGTCTACATTAGCCTATAATACTTGGAGCCTTCTTTTACAAAAAGGAGAAATTTCATTTAGGAAAGCTGAGAGGATCCGATGATGCGCCAGAGCACTGTGTCTTAGTAGTGTATCGCAGCCCAAATGTCTCAACTGGCATTTCATTTAGCCAATGGCAATCCTCAAATGAGCACCTCCCTCCATTATTTGGCCATTCCACGTCAACTGGTTCTATGAATTTTGGACCCCAAGCTGGGGTCCCATCTTCAAAGGAATTGTGGGTCCATCTCTTCAAATCAGAGCCGTCCAATTTGACCGTGTAGATCTCCCCGTATGGCTGGTAATGATGTGGGTTCGAGATTGGCTCCGCAGATATGCCAGCATAATCCGTCGTAAACACCAAACTTTTCCCATCGGGGCTAAACGATGGGTGGTTGGCCCGCCCACCCGACCCGCTCTTAAAAAACTTCTTCAACCCGGTCCCATTCGGGTGTATCAGATACAACGCGAAGCTCCCTGAACCAGGATTCTCTCTATCAGATGCAAAGGCGATCCAGTCACCATCTGGTGACCAATTACACATGGTATCACTCCATGGACCCTCTGTTAACCTATAAAGCCCACCTTTCTCACCCTCTACGCCGTCCATTACATACAAGTTCTTGTGACCCGATCGACCCGACCGGAATACGACCCACTTACCGTCTGGTGATACCGAAGGAAATGCATTGTTTCTACCGTTTGTAGTCAACTTCTTGAAGTTATTGCTTCGGTCAGCTTCATCCACGTTGATGGCTATTATATCGACCTCTGTGCTCTCTGATGAAAATGTAGGGCCGGAGCTCGTGTATACCACCCCTTGAAGAACCGGGTTCCATGCAGTGGAGAACGACATCTCAGGGTAAACCATTCTCCGGTTCGAACCATCCCGGTTTACGACATACACGCCAGGGAAATCAACGTAAGCAATTCGATCACCCGCCGGTGAGAAAGAAGGGAACGACCCATCGACTCGAAACAGCGATATTTCTTGTACTGGGCTCCGGAGATTCTCAAGTAACAAAGGGGCTTTCTTTTTATCATTAATCGCACCTCTGCACCTGTGATATCCAATTCGGGATGCATCGGTAGATATAAACGGATTGAAATGGTGAGTTTGTTCAGAAACCAACCGCGTGAATTCAACGAAATCGTTCTTCACAAGGTCGTATAGCTCTATGTGGCGGTAGTTGGAGCTGGGTCTTTTAGTTGCTACTGCTATGAAGTTTTTGTTACCTGGAGACGCAGCTGGAGTGAAGGCGTGGAGACCTGGTGGAGTAACTCGCTCCACTTTTACCAACTCAGTTGAAACAGTACCCTGACTCCGCAATACCGCCCTGTAAACACTAATCCAATTATCTTCTTCGCTTCTTCTATGAAAATAAAATGTTGAATCATCAACCCAGCTTGGCCAACCACCGTTTTCAACAACTTTGACTCTACGAGTCCCGTCCCGAGTCAAGAATATATAGATATCTGTACTGAGTTCCTCTACTTCACCGGTCCACCCTTTCTCTCCATACGACGCCACCGCGGTGTAAATTCCAGACGGCGACACTGCAGGGCTAAAATCCGCAATTCCATACGGCGTCAGCCTCCGAGTCACTCCGGTTGTCAACTCAGTGGAGTACACAGCAGCCCAGCTCGTCCTGGGCTTGCCAGTGTTCTCATGGGTAGACACGTACAGCAAATGGTCACCAACCACAGTGGGCTTATCCTTCATTGAAATCCCACTTTTGCCCTTCAAAAGAGGGACCTGGACACGTGTAGGGATCTCAAGGACTGAATTCCATCTGGAGCTTCGCTGATCATGGGGGTAAACAGCGTCTAAGAAGATCGTGGATGATCCATTCCTCTCCGTAACGTAGATGACGGTGAGAGGAGTTGGGCTTTGTGGTCCCTTTCGATTCTTGTCGGGCAAAAGAGAGAGGAGAGCTGAGGACGGACGAGGGAAGTGCCCGTTGAAGTTTAACGACTCGCCGTCGGTGATTTGAACCTCACTGGCTGAGATCGGCGGGTGTTCGGTAGGGAGGGAATAGATGTCAAAAGCGTAGTCTGTTCTGCTGCCAAGTGTGGCAAAGATGATGCTGGTACGGCTGAGAGTATCATGGTCGGCCGTCGTAGGGGAAAGGACCAGAAACAAGTGGAGAAGATAGAGAAGCCGTGCTGTGAACCTCATCTGGATGTTGATGAATGAGTGAAGAAGTAAGCAGTGAGTGTGGGGGAATATAACCTTTGATAATTGTTGGAGAAGACGAGAATCTGGTGTAAGGGGTGACGTGTATTACCAGTTAGGATGGTCCCTACATTTTGGAACTTGAACACGTGGAAAACGTATGACCACATCTAAGACTGGACGTCCCAATCAAGTATGGGTCAATTGTAATCCAAATGGATAGATAGAAATTTGTTTCGGTGTGCTTAAATATTTTGAGTCTTTTGGCCGTTTGTAAACTGTTAAAGATATTATTGACAATTGTCTTACCGTTATGAATACTACCGGATTTAGTCATCGCCATCAAATTTTATAAAATTTTATAAAATAATATATATTATATATTTATTAATTTTATTATATTTTATCTCAAATAATAATAATTTAGTAAATATAATATAATGATAATTATTTTTTAATATTAATTTTATATAATTTTTAAATAAATATTAATTTGAATTAGTATAATAAAAAGAACAATACATCAAATTATTATAACTTAAAAAATAAATCAAATATTATAAAATAATAACAATTCATGAAACTATAATAAATTATATTTAAATATCATAAAATAAAAACAATACATCAAATAATAAACATGGCAACAATCATAATAATCCTAGCAGCAATGCTAGGAGCAAATTTTGCCCCCTGTCAGTGCGAAGCCTATTAAGCATTAAGTTGTTCCCAAGTCCTAACTTCGTGTAAAAGGGAGGTGATCATTGGCTTGCATCTGCATCATCGTCGCACCTGCTGAGTTCCGACATCAACTTAAAGCCATCAACAATTTCTAGTACTAAATATAAATTAGAGGGAGATGAGACTAAGATTTATTAGGAATTTGGATTTTTTTTTTCCAGATTTTGGGTATGGGGATTAATTAAAATTGTACCTTATTATATAAAATTTTTGTACAAAAATGCATATTATGAATTTTGTGAGAATTTTAGACTTGAATATGTCTTGATATATGCATTTTGTGAAATTATATGGTAAATGCAATTTTGTACAAAATTAATAAATTGAAATGTATCATATTATATAAATTTTCTTTGAATCTTGAATATTTTGAATTTTTGTGAATTATGAATTAAACTGTGAATATGTGTTTATATGAAAAAATGCGTATGTGATATGGCAAATATGGAGATAAATAAGTAGTTTGTGGAAATATATGGATGTTGTTAAGAATTATTTTGTGTGTGTGACTTCGTATGAGTAAAAGAAATTATGTTTATATTGAGATGATGTTATGACGTGGATTATGGATTGTGATGAGGAAATACAAAATGTGATAAATTGATATTAAATTGTGGAATGTTAAGAGGCTAAAGAGATCCTAGTTAATGGTTTTACTAGGTAGATTTATATTCAATAGTCTTGATATATATGTGATGGATTGCGATTGATTATTAGACATGTGTTGGGGTATTTCAGGAGTGTGAATATCCTTAGTGATTTATATTGAAATTCCAAGAGTGGTAATACTCATAATGCTTTCATGAGTGGGAAGTATCATGTATGAGTTATTTGATAAGACCCAATATTCCAAAAGTGGGAATGCTTAAGATATTTTCAAGAGTGAAAAGTGTCTTTTGTAGTATATTTGCCAGCAAATCATTGGATATAAGTCTATTAAATTAAGCAGGGTCCTAAAAGTTTAAGAAAAATATTAAATGAAAATCTAAGAAAAGAAAAAATGAAATAAGAAAAATAAATGAATGTAAATTGTAATATGAAATTACAATGCGATGCAATGTGATGATTGTGTGTATATATATATATATTCTTTTATATCTATATGTGTTATATGTTATATGACATATAAATTCAAATTACCCCTTACTGATTTGATAGTTCATTCCTTATCCATTGAATTTTTCAGGAAATATTCAATAAGTTTCAGAATATTTTGGATTTCAAATTGTATGTTGGTAGATAGTTCAAGTAAGACAGCTTGTTGCAAGATGCTACATGAACTAGTTTTAGTTGGATTTCTATTGTTATTTGACAATTGATTCATTTATGATCAAGTAGAGGTTATTGATATGTTTTTTAGGGATATTGGATTTGTTGACTTTGGGAAGTATGACTTTTATTAATGATTACTTCCCTTTTGTTTTAGTTTAATTTCCCTTTATTTATTTGATTTATTATAATGAACACTTAGGTTGAATTGTGGTTGAATTGTGAATTTAGGATTTGTATTGAATGTTGGAAATTGATTTAAGTAATTAAGGTTGTTACGATTTGAGAATTGTTGTGAATTAGAAATTGAGTTTTGAAACAGGTAAGAGCGCTATATTAAGTGGTATCAGAGTGAGTCTACATTTCTAAGAGTTCATTAGATATATTTGTTTACCAATATGACTATTGGCTTAGAAGTGAATAGGGAAGAGTTAGGTAACGTCATTCATATATCAAACATAGTTGATCGAAGTAGTGTAGGTCATAGCTAAATGACTTTGCAAGTATTCATGTGTGCATGTTAAGGAAAAGAAATGAAGAGGATGGTAGATTAATATATTATCATTAACCATATACTTCTGATGAGATTTATAAAATTTTTATTAGTGGTATTTATCATAAATTTGGAGACTTGATTTGTTATGGTATATAGGAAATACATTGGCCTACTCATGTATTCTAAAATTTGGACATAGGAAACTTATGGTACACGTAATATTGTGATTTCTTATGGTACATGTAATATTGAGGAAACTTAACTCGTGTATTCTAAAATTTGGACATAGGAAATACATTGGGCTACTCATAAGTGTGTAATAGTTGAGTCATTAGCTTTAGAATAAATTCAAACCTATATGATATCTTTTATGTGTATGCAATATGAAGTATTAGTCTAATACGAATCATGTCGTACATGCACGCGAGATTGAGATAAGTAGAAATTTGACATATAGAGAGGAGTTAGTGAGGGTCTAAAAGAGACAAATTAGATAGATGAGAAAATGTGAGATATTTATTGTATGAATCTTATGAAGTTATCATTGTTATTTGATATAAATCATTTAAAAGTTAAAAATAATGATGTGCGATAATAGCATTTTCCCCATATGTTTGAAATTCTAGTACATAGTTATTCTTTTTCTTAAACACAGTGATCAAGAATTATTATAATTTCATTTATAATTACTTTTAACTGAGATTTATTCTGTCTAAATTTATGGAATTTTAGTGTGACTTAGTTTTAAATTGGAGTTTGGTCTTGTTACTTTTATGGACAAATGGCTAGTATGAAACTGAGATTTCAAAACTTATGCATTTTAGAGGTAAGGGCAGGCTTGATATGCAATACTTATCTTTTATTTGTTCTCTTCCACTTTCCTTTAATTCCATACTTATGTTAATTTGTGGTTAATGATCAATAGTGGATATATGAATGAAGGAAAATGAGTATATGTGTCCCGACATAGCTGTTGTAGTTCATCTCATCTTCAAACATGTTGGGAATATTTCACTTATCTCTCTATAGTTTTAGAAAAGTTAAATTTGTTTTTTTAATGATTTCGATACATTGATTTTTAGACCAATATTATTGATGATGAGAATTATAATAGTATGGCACTCAACTGGTTTTTGAAGAGTTTTAAAAAATGTATGGTTAACCTTAAATTGTGGTTATTCATTTTCATTAGGAGTTGTAACTTAGGATAAGTTATAGCAAGTGTAAGTTTTTGCAATAATGTACATATCAAGCTTATCAAGAAAGAAAATATGTAATTCATTCTTAGGCTTTTGTTCTGATACACCTTTAGATATAAAATGATTATGAAGAATATAAAATTCTCCATTTGGTGCTAACATAGTTACTTCAATTCTATACGTTAAAAATGGTTAAGATACTTGAGTATAACCTATTGTTGAATTCACAACTGAAAATAGCTATGCAACCAGGTCTACCTCACCCTTAATTCCAACTAAATACATCTTCACTTTAGTGATTCCTCCACCTCTCAAATATTTGTTACAATATAGGCATATAATTTGGTTCCTCAAATTAGGAATAATTCTCCCATGGGTTCATGTTGGATTATCATTTTTCCAAAAGGGACTAAAGTATAACCAAGAATATCTGAAGTTTAACTTCCCGTCATTTACCTGTAAAAATTAATGCAATTGATTAAGGCAAAGTACAATAAACTCATTGTAACTAACAAACTAACATAAGTCATTACGTACATTGAATTAATGTTCTACTAACTCAATCATATTTCCAATTTCATGAAATGCATTCAATTTTAAAAAACTTAGCATAATTTCACCATTCAATTTTTATATGTCTAAATTGGGTAAAACCTAAATTCGAAAATAATCAGATATAATTGATGATTCTATTATAAAATACATTCAATTTTGAAAAACTTAACACAATTTCACCATAAATTAAAAAAAACCTAATTTCTATAAACCTAAATTGAAAAAAATCTAAATTCGATAAAATCATATGCAATTGGTGATTCTACTAGATCAATCATACTTTGGATTTCATGAAAATACATTTAATTTTGGAAAACTTAACATAATTTCACCATAAATTTGAAAAATCTCTAATTTTTATGTCCATAAATTGGGGAAAGAATAAATTTGATAAAAAATATAATTAATAATTTTACTAGCTTAATCATACTTTCAATTTTATGAAAATACATTCTATTTTGAAAAACATTACATAATTTCACAAAAAATTGAAAATTTCCAATTCTAAATTCCTAATTCTATTTATATGCCTTCATATGAAATTCAACTTTTACAATACTTAAAAATGATGAATTAAACACTAATTTATAACTAATTACATGAAAATTTAATGAAATTGAACATTTTCAAATATGAAAGTTAAGAAATTTATCAATTTCAACTTAAATTCTTCAAATTAGTTGATAGAAATAAATGTAAATATAAGAGGGATGCTAAAGCTTCCTATCACTTACTAGAATTTAACCTGAAATGTAGAAAATCACTAGAGAAGAGATAGAAACCAAAAGTTAGATAAATGAGTGTTTTTGTGAATGTTTGAAGTTTTAGGAGGATTTTTTAAGTTGTTGGAATGTGATGAAAATAAGAATTGAAGATTTAAACTTAAATATGTGAGATTTGTATGGAAAATAAGAGATCAAGAGGTTAAGGGTGAAAAAAAGTGAAAAAGAGAAGAAAGGAATGAAGAAAAATACTTTAGATGCGGTTTTATCTCATTTTTAACGATACACTGGTCGATTGATGTAACATTGGTTGATCGATACTTAGAAAAACTTTTATTTATTTGCTATTTGATCCCTGAAATTTTTAATATTTTTGGTTTGACCTTCGATATACTGGTAGTAGTTGATATGACCCAATATTACTAATATAGAACGGTATATCAACTCAATGGTATTCGTAACTTTGGACTCTTTATTATTCATTATTTATTTAATTTTTGACTAGCCCGCATTCTTACTATTATTATTACATTTCTAATCTTTCATGATCAATTCTACACTCGTTCCTTTTCTGGCCCAAACTTGATCTATATTAGGATATAAGCTAATAAATGTGAATTTTTTCTAATTTTATTTATTTAAACATATTTTATTTTATTATTTTTATAATAATAAAGAATATAAAATATCTTCTATGAAAATTTGTTAAATAGTTTAACAATAATTATGATATAATTAATTATTTCCCAAGTAATATTTACATAATTGTCATGCATCATAATTTAATTCCACTTTAACTCACTTAGTTGACATGGTCTACTTTAACTAACTTATTTTATATAGTCAACTTAAAAATACCAAATAATTTTTTATATGAAAAAGTTTGATTAGAATTAGATTTAGATATAAATGATTATATAAATATTATCAAGTATTTAATAGTCAAACATAAAATAAAATTCAATAAAATAATTTAATAAAAAGGTTAAATCATTTAACAAATATAAATTAATAACAAGCTTTTTATTTGAAAATATTTTCATATTTTTCTTTCTTTTTAACATTTCCTCACTTTAATGAAGAGTCAAAGACGAGGGAGAGGCTCCTCCTTCTCTCTAACCCTTTTTTATCTAATGTTATTTCTAGTTTCCTTTAGTGTTCATCTTTGACTACTGGTTCTCTACTTGTTCTTCAGTATCTAGGTCCTCCTGGTTTCTTCCTCTCCTTCAAAGTCCTGTAAAGTTAAGACTTTCTTCCTTTCCTACCATCCTCTTTACTATCGTGGAATCCTTTTTCTTTCCCACCCCTCTTCCTTATTATTTTAGGATTGTCTTTTCAAGCTAACCTTAATGGAAATTCTAGTTGATTTTAAAGCCACCTTTAAAGGCCATTTTCTACCTCTACCCTCCTCCTCTTCCAAACCTATTTAAGCTTCTATCTCTCTCTAGAAGGGGTAGAAAGCTGGAACTAAGATACCTAAATGACACCGGAAATAAATGGTGGGCAGTCTCTAATAACGCGTTAGTTTTTTGTCTGCTAGAGAATTTAGATGGATAAACAAAGGTGGCTCCTCCAATGGAGGTCCTAAGAGATGGTACTAAAGCATGGAAATCAACCCTAGTGAGTTTCTTCATTGACAAAAGTCCTCCTTTCACTATCATTAATATATAGGCTAATCAAACATGGAAAGCAAATGGGTAATTTGGTTTATCTTTTCGTTTCCATTTCTGTTTTTATTTTTATGTATTTTTATTAGTTTTATGTGTTTTATGGGATTTGTGCTATTTTTTTTTGTTTCTGTATTGTATTAATGTGTTACGAAAATCCCAAATGCACTCAATAAGAAGGTGAATTAAGTGATTAAAACTTTTTCAAATAATTAAGCTAGCCACCTAAAATAAGTTAAACTAAATGCAATCACTAAACAAAGATTCAACCTAGAATAATATGGAAATGCTAATGCCAAATGATAATAATTAAACTAATAGGCAAAGCACATAATTAAGCAATAAATAAGGAGATAAGGGAAAAAAGGAACACCAAAACTTATAGTGGTTCAATAATCCCTAACAATTGCCCAATCCACTCTCTAACTACTTGTTGGATATTTAACTAACTAATTAATATAAGTACAATCTTCTTTTAGGATAAAGAGTAAACCTTACACGACATAATCTTTCTTATTTAAGGCGAAGAGTAACTTTTTGGCACTCTTTATATGGTAAAGAGGAGCTTTACTAACAATAATTACTCAAACAATTCAACAAGTTCAATAATCCCCTTTACAAATAACCAAACATACCTAAGAAAGTTTTTCACTTAAAGCACAATTAAATTATGGGCTCTATGCATTAAATGAATGATATAATTAAACTAAAATGGACTTGAATGCTTAAACAAATTTTATATGATAGATTGTAATCACCAAATACTTAAATATATGATGACAATTGAAGAAACAAAACTAAACACCAAATTTGGATAACTTTAATGAATGAGAATATAATAGCTTCCAAAAAAATAAATAATCCTTTAGAAAGTCAATTATATGGTTAATGAAACCCTTGAGAACTTAAATAAACATAACACAACAATTTGGAAATGATAAACTTGGATTAAAATGCCCAGATATGTGAATGAATGATAAAAAATGCAAAACTAGACAGCTATGGTGTTTATGATTTTGTAAACTTGAATCTACCAAAATAAACACTTAATAATGCACGAGATTGATCAATGATGTTCTTGAACACTTAAGGTGATATTTGGTATTATTTTTGGTTTTGGTTTTTGGTGTTTTTATTGGATTTTGTGTTTCTTTTTGTTATTTTGTTATTTTTATGTTGTATTAGTGTACTATTTTTTGAGTTTCGATTTTTTTTTTTCAGTTTCTGTGTTTAGAAAGATAGAAACCCAAAAACAAAATTGGAAGGGAAACCAAATAGGCTCTAAAATAATTGTCAATAGCAAGCACAAACACCCAAAAACTTATTTAAATAACAAACCACGTGATTGAAGTGAGGATAGTGAAAACAAGATAGTTTTGAAGTGTTTAAAAGTTTAATCTCAAAACAATTAAGATAGGCTTCCAAAAATTTGAAACAAGGATCAAACACACTCTAGAAACCTTAAGTAAACAAAAAATAATAATTTCACAATTTTAGAAATAGATTAAAGCACTTAACATTGAGATTGAAGCAAGAACAGAAGCTGTAGAATCAGTTTTGACAAAGGAGTGAGTTCAATCTTTAATTTAACAAAACGAGTAGTTAAAAAATCCAAATTAAGATCAAATAGATTCTAGAGCACTTAAAAAAAACTACAAAATAGCAAGTTTGCAAGCTCATAAACAAATTAATTGAGTGAGAGAGTAGATTGAAATTAGCACAAAGAAAGTCTTTAAGAACTTTGAGAGAGTGAGTGATTTTTGCTTGTAAATTTGTAATTAGAGTATAAATAAGTGACAAAAATGTTTTTAAGAGGTATATAAAAGGGTTAAGAAGGGTACATAGTCGTTGGTTAACAAAAACTAGCTGTTTAGAGGTTAAAAGAAGACAAAACATGTGAGAAAAACTAGCCATTAGACTTTTATGGTGGGTTCTATAAGATATATGATGCCCTTCCAGACCGCCATATAGCTCGCTTGGAAATAAGGCTATATGGCGATTTCTCAACCCACTGTATGTCTCTTGCTAGTCCGTTATATAACTTTAGAAAATATGAAATAATGCTTAATTCAATTATAAATCTTTCCAAACACTTCCATAACATTAATTAACACTTCAAGCAAGTTTTAAAACATGATTCAAAACTATTTGACTCATTGAAAACATTCAAATAATCAAAACACATGAATTGATTTATATGATGAGAGTTTTACGCACTTTTATATAATAATATGCATTGCATAATAATTTTTTAGCCTTTAGATCAATTAAACATTAACTAAGAGCATGTTTAGCTCCACTTTGATTTTTGGTTTTCGTTTCCTATTTTTATAAACACAAAAATCGATAAAAAAAACACACTAATATAGCATAGAAATTGAAAAAGAAAACACAATGCCTAATACAAAAATACAATAACTACAACAAAAAATTGAAACCCACAATCCAACTAAATATGCCCTAAAACTTACAAATACATTTGAAACATCCTAACTAAAGTCTTGAAGTTGTTATATCCCTTGTTCTTCCATAATCATCAATTTTGACCTTCAACCTTCAAACTTTCCATTTATAATTCATTATGAAATGCACCTATCTTTAAAATCCACAACATAAACTTGAATCATTAATAAAAAAACATGTTTTGTTATCAAAACTAAGATTAGAACCCCCTTAATTCAATAATCTCCTCATTTTTTATGATGACAAAACATGTGATATTATGGAAAGAACAAAATACATTTTAAATAACATATTCATAGCATGAATATAACAAAAAAATCACATATCTTAAAAAAAATTCCAAATCCAACTAAAGCTCCCTTTTAATTCATGCATTAACACAATCATGCTCCCCTTTAATCCAAGTTCCCCCTCAACATACATTTATATATGGAATAATATATGTAGAAGTGATTAATCATTAAAGGGATACACATACACATATATCCTTAATGATTAACTCCACTATAATAATAGGCATAAATATCACACAATCACAAAAATTATTACACGTATTTCTCTCCCTTTTTAACATCATCAAAAAGATTGAGAAATATGCATGAGAAACACAATTCAAAGAGCAAAACAAGCATACATAAAAGAGAAAAGCATGCATAAATGCAAATTAAGGAAAAAAAAACATGCATGAACACATAAGAATCAAATTGATACACCATCAATTATGCCTAATTCTCTTCTAATCATAGAAAACTTATCCTTGCTTATTGGTTTAATAAATATATCGGCCAATGGAAGTTGAGTATCCACAAACTCCAATTCAATGTCAACATTATATTTATGATCTCTTATAAAATGATGTCTTATCTCAATATGCTTGGTTCTAAAATATTAAATTGGGCTATTGGTTAAGCAAATAAAAATGGTCTTATCACAACTTATAGAAATCTTTTAAATTTCTATGCCATAATCTATAAGTTGTTGCTTAAGTCAAATAACTAATGCACAATAACTACCAACCGCCACATATTCTGCTTCGGTAGTGGATAAATCTACTAAATTTTATTTCTTATTAATCCATGAAAATAATGCATGACCAAGAAATTGACAAGTGCTTGATGTACTCTTCCTATTTAGTAAGCTACCGGCGTAATCCGCATCTGAATAACCAACTAATTTAATGAATGCATTTTTATGATACCATAAACCTAAAGACAATGAACCATACAAATACCTTAAAATTCTCTTAACGACTAACAAATGAGACTCTCTAGGACTTGATTAGAATCTAATACACAATCATACACTAAGCGTAATATCGGGTCTACTAGCAATTAAATACAACAAGCTACCAATTATAACTCGATATTACTTGACATCTACCAGCTTACCATCTTCATCCTTACTCAATTTGGTGGTGACAGTTATGGATGTGCCTAGTGGCTTCGTTTAAGTAGCTCCTTTATATTGCTTAACATTCCAAATCATTTGAGTAGCTCCTTTATATACTTGACATGGTTAATGAAGATGTCATCATTCTTTTACTTAATTTGGAGTCCGAGAAAGAAGTTTAACTTACCCATCATACTCATCTCGAATTTCCTCCTTTTACACTTCGCAAATTCTTGACATAAAGAAATAACCTCAAATATAATGTCATCAATATAAATTTGAACAATCAATAAACTACTATTTTCTTTCTTTGTAAATAAGGCAGTATCAACTTTTTCTTTAGTAAAACCATTTTGAATGATAAAATCACTTAATTTATCATACCAAACTCTAGAAGCTTATTTCAAACCATACAAAGCTTTTGAGGGTTTAAAAACGTGCTCGGGTGTATCATGATTTTTAAAACCGAGAGGTTGTTCTACATACACCTCCTCTTGAATAAAACCATTTAAGAAAATACTTTTAACATCTATTTGATAAAGATTAAAACTCATGTAAGAAGCAAAAGCAAGAAAAAGTCTAATAGTCTATAATCTTATTACGAGTACAAAGGTTTCCTCATAATCAATTCCCTCTTATTGGTTATACCCCTTTGCCACCAATCTTGGCTTATTTCTCACAATATTTCTATCTTCATCAAACTTATTTCTAAAGACTCGTCTAGTACCAATAATGTTGAACCAAGGGAGGTTCTAATTTTAGTTTTGATGATAACAAAACATGCTTAATCACTAATAGTTTTAGTTTATGATGTTAATCTTAAAGTTAGGTATGTTTC
>JAOXYD010000002.1:5887948-5910980 GCA_028565735.1 Pinacopodium congolense
ATGATTTATTTGATTTTAAAAAAATAATTTAATATTTTATTAAAAGAACATAATATTTACATCACATATTTCTTTAACTATTAACAATTTTATTTTAATTGTTAAAATAATTCAATAATTAAGTTTAATATCATTTAAGTCCCTATAATTTAATAAATTATCAAATAAGTCTTTATAATTTTAAATTATTTTTATTATTAATTCAGTATTACGTGACACCACGTAAACATATCATGTTACACGCCGTCAATTAAAAATAATGGAGGGATTAATAGTGAAATAATTTAAAATTTTATAAACTTATGTGATAGTTTTAAAATTATTAGAATCTAATTAATAATTTATTAAATTACATGAAGTTTTGATAAAATTAATCTTAATTTTTAATTCATTAGAAGGAGGATGATTTTTTAATGAGAATTTAAACATTTTAAAATAATAATTTAATTATTAAAAAAAAAACCCATCATAGAGGTATGCATGATTGTTTCGTACATAACTCGGCAAAGTCCCCACCCACCATGAGAGCCGAGGTTGACCTTCTCTTCACCATCCAAAGAGGACCAACTTCCTTCACTCATTGTTTCTTCTCTCACGTGCTTTCTTCTTTTTGCTTTTCCTTTTGTCTACGAATCTTATCATTCCCTTTCGTTGCTGTCACTATTTAATGCTTCTGAAATTTCCTTTTCAGGCTTCTCCCTATCAATTAAAGCTGCAGCTAAAGATTAACCTTCGGGGCCTTGCCTACACTGTGGGACCTTCGCAGACATCCGCCTATAGAGAATTTACGGTCTCTTGGCTCAGAAGGTCAAATCAAAATAAAATATAAACACGAGCCCTGACTTAGATCAGATGAAATAATTGCTCAAATGGGTCCTTCTTGTATAAACTATGAAGTCTTTCTCATGGCAAGAAGAGTCGACATATGACAAGCTCTAGAGTTTTTTTAATTTTTGTATTATATTAATATTTTTTAATTAATTTTATATTTTAAAAATAAAAAATTAAAACAAAAAACAAGCTCAACTAAACGATTAGTTCCCAATGATCGTTTCTCGTGGCACTTGTTCATACCCATTTTTGGCCAACACATATAGACGTGTAAATCCAAGATCATGAGCTGTAGGTTCTTTGTTAAGAGTAAAAACTTTATATTATTCGAGTTCAAAAGTCTACAAGAAGATATCTTCTCTACACCATTACACGGCAACAAATCAAAATGAAAACTGAATTCCTAACTCATTTTCCTCCACTTGAGGAATCTTCAACCAAAGAACTTGAGAAGAGCCGTCCATTATATTCTGAAGTGCATAGTGGGGGCATAGATTACATTATCAATCTAATTTTAAATATCTTAAATACAGGTAAAAGGTATAATGTTCCCTCTAATACTTTTTAAAAAATTTAAATTATTTTCTAACGTTTTTGAAAGTATTACTTTATTCATTAACGTTTGTAAAATAATACATTTTCTCTTTTATTGTTTATAAAATAGTATAAATTATTCTTTTAATTTTAATTTCATTAAAATTTTATTAATTACTTTTTTAATGATTAGTTAATAGTTTATTTATAAAATACTAATAAAATTAATATTTATATAATAAGATCTTAATGAAATTAATGTTAAGGGAATAAAATATATTATTTTATAAATATTATGAAGTAATATGTATCATTTTGTAAACAAATTATATTATTTTACAGATATTAAGAAATAAAATAATACCTTAATAAAGATCAAATTAAATAAAAATTCAAACATTAAAGACTAAAATAGAACTTTTACCTTAAATATAAAAGCCAAACCTTAAAAGTAGATTTGTAGTAGTTAGTGCGCCGATGCAAGAAAACCACTTGTTCCAAAATGGCGTACTAAAAAGATAATCCGGCCGATTACCTGAATCTCGATTCATCAGTTTTGCCAATTTGGCATGATAATAGATTGTCTGCCCAGCTGTCTATTTGGTTGGCATAACCTGCCAAAATATCGCATCTATTATTAGCTGAATGTTCTTTGTGAGAGGTAAACTTCTATGGAAGTCTCGTGTCAATTGCAAGCGATGATTTTTTTTTAATAGCAAATAACAAGAAAAATTTTATTCATGATCTTTTTTTAGATCCAATGAATCTCGTAATTATTGGTAATTATTATATATAAAATCATTCAAAAACATTCTTCTATATTATTTTAAAAGAAGTTGCTAAGAGAATAATTAATTATATGATCTAATTTTTGAAAAAAATTAAAATTTTGATTGTTGGTTAATTTGATCTTTTTTTGTCCCTTAATTATTAGTTGATTTTTTAAAAAAATTATTATTATTTCTTCATTATTGACAATTCTTCAATTAAGATGTGCAAGGAGTGATTTGAATAATTTTATTTATAATGACTGCTCATAATTATTATTAAAAAAATCATCAAACATTCTTTTCCTTTTAATAAAAAGAAACTTATAATCATTGATTGAGTGTTTAAATATTCGTAAAATTCATTTAATCAATTGAATTTTCATCCAAGGACTTTAATTGTAAACTACAGTCTGAATATTAGTTTACATCGTTTACAAATGAATTATAAACTTGATGACAATAATCAATAGGAATTTTAGGGTTTGTTAGAAGCTGATTGATTGAATTTTTTGTGATGATTTTTAGTTGTAAATATTATATTTTTGTATTGAATTTTGTGTATTTTTATAAATTTTTGTGTTATCTGTCTTGATTTATGTGTCGTATTAGAGTGTTTTTTTTTCGATTTTTATGATATTCTTTATTGATTTTTGTGTTTAAAAAATCTGAAAACTAAATTCAAAAGCTATAACCTTTTCAAACAAGCCCTTAGTTTTTTTTTAATTTTCAGTTTTTGTTTCCTATTTTTTTAAATAAAAAAATTGATAAAAAATATTAATATAATATAAAAATAAACAAAATACAATAATTAATATAAATAAAAAAAACTAAAATTCGCATTTTAATTAAGCATGTCCTACAGCAAAATAGCTACTAATATAGTTTCTTTTTCAAGAGACTAGTGTTTGACTTCCTATGTAACACCTAGGGACAGAATGATCGACTAGGCTTGTCAATTGTACTCTTTAGAAATAATTAAAAAAATTTTGAAATTAATCCTATAGTATACTGATTAATAAAAGACAGATGGCAAAACATCCAATCTAGAGTATTATGTTGGAATCTTTAACTATTGATATTCTAATCAGCTCTTGATTACTTGCAGAATCAACATATATCGTACCAAAAATGAATTCTTAGAGCTATACCGAAAGTTGTGGAGATCATTATTATGAACTTTAAATGGAATTTGGAACGGCCCAATGCAGGAGAAAAGCCGAACCCCAAAGTCTAGGTCTCTTGTTTGGCCACGTATTTATGAATTATGTTCACCATGACTGCTAATCAGCTAGATTAGGTATAATTAAGGTCTCGGTGGGAGGATTAATTGAAGCTAGAGGCTATTGCTATTCTGTTCCATTTCATAGTGGAGGCGAGGACTCGGGTTTTATATGATTAACTCCGAGGCTTCTTTGTATCTTTCATTTTTATTTTTATAAATATAAAAAAATAAAAATAATAAAACACAAATGTAATATAAAAATAAAAAATTAACACATAAATTGAAAAAAATACAGAAATTGATGAAATACATATAATAATAATAATAAAGGAAAATAAAAATCAAACCAAACAAATCCTTAGTATTATTAATTTGTAAAAATTTTAGAAACTAGTTAGTATCATTTTTATTTTTTATTATAATTATAAATTATAATTATAATCTTTTTATATTTATCATAAAAATAAAATTTTATTTGATTGAAATTTATGAGAAAACTAATTGAATAATGATAATTAAATATAAAATTTAATTTAATTCTTAAACTAAAATACTTTTTTATATCTTAAAAATATAAAAACTAATAGATTATACCAATAATTCAATGTAAAAAATATATTTTACTAATTTATTTTTAAAAGGTGAAAATACAATTTTTTGAGTTTTTATTTTTATTTTAGTTTTCTAATTTTGAAAATAAAAAAATAAAAACATAATGTAACAAATATAACTTTTTTTAGTTTTTTATTTTTGTATTTTAAAAATATAAAAAATAGAAATTTTACTATCCCACCGTATTTCAAGTGACTTTGGCTTTAAATCTCGAAAGAAAGTCTTACAATCAATTGATTGGAGAATACTAAAATCACATATTGTCAAATCAAACATACTATTCCGATGTCTGTCAAGCAAATTGTCCTCCGTTTAATAGCCTTTCTTTCCACATTCATTGGAAACTAGAGACAAAGAATTTGATACTGCTTTTTCCACCTATGTATCTATGGTAATAACTTCTACTTATAAATGATGAAAGCTTTAAGTGCTAGCACAGTGTCTCCCCTATTTTAATCTCAACTCGTCTAAATTCCCCCACCAGGCACTAAGTACCTTCTTTATCGCATTATTACCATTTAATGGAGCGAATCATGAGCTTTGGGACCATATTCTCTAGCAAGGGATGGCGGAGAAACAATTGGACCAGAATCTTAAGAGTCAAAAGGTAGTCATTGAAACATATAATATTGATTAAAATATTAGCTTACTTTTGGTTGCCTCTCCTGTTCTCCTGCCTATATATATGCCCTGGAAATTCCCCGAAAAATGCATCGAAAATTAGTAACGAGCAAATTAAAGCTTTCCAGCTGGTAATATTTGCTTGGTTGTTTTTCTCTGTGAGCTTAGTTAGTTCACTGAAGGGAAAGAATCTCTCTTTTGGTTTCACTACCTATCAGAAAAAAAGGATTTGCAGACTTGGTTTAAACTGAGATGGGTGATAACCACGGGGCCAGAAAGAACCATCAAATTTTCGATGTTGCCATTGACTTGGAGCCTCAGCTCGGATCCAAAGAGTGGTTTGATGATGATGGCAAGCTACAGAGAACTGGTAAACATTAGCATGATGTTCTAGTGAAGCAATGGTTTAAATATCAGCTTTCTTTCTGCTTCCTTCTCAGATTCTGAATCTTATTAATGATGATGATGCTGTAATCAGGAACTGTTTGGACCGCGAGTGCTCACATAATAACAGCTGTGATCGGTTCCGGTGTCCTGTCTTTGGCTTGGGCCACGGCTCAGTTGGGGTGGATTGCTGGTCCAGCTGTTATGATCTTGTTCTCATTGGTTACTTACTTTACGTCCACTCTGCTTGCTGCTTGTTACCGTTCTGGTGATCCTGTCACCGGCAAGAGGAACTACACTTACACGGAAGCTGTTCGAGCCAACCTCGGTAAGTCTGTTCTTGAGAAATCATGTTCAGATATCGTTATTCTTGCCTGAAGTATTCACTAACGAAATAGTCAATATGTGATTTTAGGAGGCTCCTACGTCAGGCTTTGTGGATTTGTTCAGTATTTAAACCTTTTTGGAATTTCCATTGGCTACACGATAGCATCATCTATAAGCATGATGTGAGTTCTCATTTTATTTTAAACATGTAGAGTTCAAAATTTCTGTAGACTAAATGGTGGTGTTTCCTGATCCCATGCAATAGGGCTGTCAAGAGATCTAACTGCTTCCACGAGAGTGGTGGCAAGAATCCCTGCCACATGAATGCCAATCCTTACATGATTGCGTTTGGCGTCGTGGAAATAATTTTCTCTCAGATTCCTGACTTCCATCAGCTATGGTGGCTCTCCTACGTTGCAGCAGTTATGTCTTTTACGTACTCAACGATTGGTCTTGGACTTGGCATTGCTAAAGTTGCGGAAAACGGGAAAGCCATGGGAAGTTTGACAGGTATAAGCATTGGAACAGTAACGCAAGCACAAAAAATATGGAGAAGTTTCCAGGCACTGGGGGATATTGCTTTCGCCTATTCATTCTCCATCATCCTTATTGAAATTCAGGTACATATACACAAACGTTAAACATGCAAAATACCGTTCAGAATTATTTTAAGAATCAAAACTAAAGCACCCTGTATGGATTATTGTATTTTTCAGGACACAATAAGATCTCCTCCGGCAGAATCTAAGACGATGAAGAAAGCAAGCCTGATAAGTGTTACCGTCACAACCCTTTTCTATATGTCTTGTGGCTGCCTTGGCTATGCAGCTTTAGGAGACAGGTCTCCTGGAAACCTCCTGACAGGTTTTGGCTTTTACAACCCATATTGGCTGCTTGACATTGCCAATGTCGCTATAGTTATTCACCTTGTTGGTGCGTACCAAGTCTTCTGCCAACCACTCTTTGCCTTCATTGAAAAAGAGGCAGCCAGAAGATTTCCAGACAATGAGTTCATCACCAGAGAAATCAAAGTTGGATCCTACAAACTTAACCTGTTCAGATTGGTGGGGAGGACAGCTTTTGTGATCACTACAACTGTGATCTCCATGCTACTTCCCTTCTTCAATGACATTGTTGGACTCCTAGGAGCTCTGGGATTTTGGCCATTAACAGTTTTTTTCCCAGTTCAGATGTACATAGCACAGAAAAAGATACCAAAATGGTGCATGAGGTGGCTTTGCCTTCAAATCCTAAGCGGTGCTTGTCTCATGATTACTATAGCCGCCGCCGCCGGATCTATTGCTGGTGTTGTCGGTGATCTCAAGTCTGTCAAGCCCTTCAAGACCGGTTATTAAGAACTTGGGTATCCATTGATGAAGTTTTAGTTCTCTGTCAAAATTACAAGATGAGAAGTCGGAAGACCAAGTGATTAAAGCAAAGATAATTATGTCTTAGTGTAAGAATTTCTCATTACACAAGCAATGGAAAGTGCATAGTAATATTGAAGTTATCATCTGTAGCATAATTGCATTCGTGCAAAATGTAGAAAGTTTAAGACTTTAATATAACTATGTGATTTCTACATTATGCTTTCTTTTATTGTGAATTTCATATACTTGCTATTTTTGTGTATAAGTTGCAAGTAATTAGGACACAAAAGAAACAGGCTAAGAGACCTTTTTAATATATGTAACATTCTAATATGCGACTCAAATAACTAATTAAACAAATTTTAGATACATACTAATACTAATCATGAATATAAATTGCTCTATTACTTGCTTAAATTGTACATAATTTGATTCAAAACGATAGTCTAGGTACAAAACAAAATCATATGAACCTTACTGAGAAACTATTTTATGATTAAAAAATGTCAATTTTACAATTTTGAGCACTAATACGCTAAGTACAAAAGGCGTAAAATCAAATCATATAATGCAATTATTTATCATATTTAGGTTTAATAAACAAAGTGAAAATGTATATGTAGCTTTTAGATAGTCTAATTTAAAAAAATTTGACTCTATTACTAATGTTAAGTAACTTAAAACAACGGTAGGCTACGACCCAATTTCTGAAAAAGAAAAAGAAATCGTGAAAAGAAGCACCTAGCTTTTAAGATTTTCCTTGGAACAGCGGTATTTTATTTTCTAATTAAGAGCTGCTATGGGACTTTATAAAACTCTTCTTCAAACTCCTCTCAAACAAGGGCCAAGAAAACTTCATAAGAATTATTTTATCGAAAGATAATTTCAATTGTCCCTTTGTCATCATAAACGAGGAAAGTAGACATATACGTATTGATTAAATTTTATTAAATATAGTTCATAGTGATCATTTATTAAAAATTGATCTTAGGTACTTATCAAACGATTGAAAGAAAAAAAAATCTTCAATGAAAATTTTCTTAAATCATTCATATAAATAAAGTTTACATTGATGTTACCTACTCTTTTTAATGTATCAATTTTTCTAGACACCTTTGAGTTGATCGAAGACAAGGAGCTTAGAACTCATTTTAGGTCATTAAAAATAATCATGTTTCATCACTTTCTAACAAAGAGGATTAAAAGCTCATGAAGTTGCAAAAAGTTATAATTATTCAGAGAAGAAAGCAACGACATAAAGTGACAAAAGATTTGAGGAATCAAGCAGGCAAAAAGTGAAAGAGATGGCAGTAACACTTTCTACCATTAAGGGTGTATTGATCATAAAGTTTTAGCAAATTAAATGCGAGAACTTGCCAAGTGGCCAACTTGAATAGATATGCAGCTCATCAAGTGGAGCATTCATGCGCGTTTCCAGTTTCATGAATTAGATATACTTCAAATCCAAGTGATGTCTTCTCAATCTAGATTACCTGCAAAGGTAAAAAAAAAAGAAGAAGGGAAGATTAGATTTCACCAAGAAGTAAATCTATTGAATTAGATATACTTCAAATCCAAGTGGTGTCTTCTCAATCTATGCTACCTGCAAAAGTAAATAAAAGGAAGATTAGATTTCACCAACAATTAAATCTATTATTCAATGTTTCTTGTAGCAAGCGTGCTAATATCTCCCTTACAGTTAAGTTAAGTTCAGTTTTATTTAAAGATTATTCATTTATTAAATTAGTTTAATTATTTCGAATCCTTGTCTTACAATTATTTTTGTATGTGAACTTGATTTCAACAAAACTAAATTCAAGTCAATAAGATTTGCAAGTTGCTTGATTAACAACTTATTTAAACCTTAAGTATAAATTAATTCAGCGTTTAATGATTTTATTGTCTCTCAACAAATATTAATATTAGTTATATAAGTTCAGGTCCTTTCACGAATATTCAATATAAGGTAACTAATTTAAATGTAAATTTTGCAATAAATCAACAAAATATTATTGTTACTAGCTATATGAAATTATAGTAACATACTAAGTTGTGTTTGAGCTTGATAGTAGACTTTGGGTGAACATTAAATTAATTATTAGTTTCTAAAAAAATAATATATGGGTTTGAATTGATTTTGAGTATAACAATTTTTTTCTTAAGTTAAGATAATTTTTAAATTTATTATATTGTCACTCGAATTGTTAAAATTTTTTAGTTTAAATCAAGTGTGAACCAGCGGAAATTCGTTTGATTTATTTATAGTCTAACATATACTATAAATAATTTTCATTAATAAAACTAAATCACAAATTTAAAAAATTACAAAAACATTTCTTATGGGTCACTTGAGATTTGCTATTCTTTTATTTTAGTCACTTCATAATACCTATTTAGACCTTGTTTAAATGCATTTTAATTTTTTGTTTTGATTTCCTTTTTTTTAACACAATACAGTAAAAAAATTAAAATTAAAATTAATAAAAATTAATAAAAAAAAAGTCTCACAAAAAAATTATAATCTATAACCTAACTAAATATCCCAACTTTAAAGTGCATCAAGTTACCCATAAAGTTGAAAGGCACACATCGGGGGAGTATCTTATCCCTTCGTTCTTTTGATCTGCTCCATTGTTTTAAGAACTTATCGTTTGGAAAGTAAATGATCATGCACTACTTTTCAAATATCCACTACAGGATAAAAACAAAACGATCCTCATCCAGTACCTATCAATCTACCCTCTTCCTCATTATTGTGGAACTTTTGATATTGGACATGTTTTACACCATCTTATGGTGCTCAACTCATAAGTGAAGTCTTTTTCTTTTTATTTTCTCTGACATGTATGATTTTGTTTCTTAGTAATTTTTATATCAATTGACACTTACAACATATTTAATTAGATTATTAGTTGTAAATTTTATTAGTTTTTATATATCTTTTTCAGTTTTTTTTAATTTTTTATAATGTATTATTGTGTTGTTTTTATAAAAAAAAATTCGTTTTTATGTTTTAAAAAATATGAAATGAAAACTAAAAATAAAAATCTATGTTTGGTATCCTTGTGATTTTTTATTTTGATTTCTTGTTTTTAAAAACACAGAAACCAATAAAAATAACACAGAAACCGAAAAAAATAACATACTAATATAATACAGAAACTCAAAAAATAACACAAAAACTAATACACATATATAAAAATAAAAACTTAAAACAAAAACGAAAAGTAATACCAAACGTACTTAACTAAACAAAGTCTTAACTTATCTATCAACGAGGGATGAGAATCACCTGTCCTTTTTTTTTATGTCCCCTCTAGATCCTTTCTCATAAAATTACTTTAAAACTCATTATATTTACATATTATATTTATATATATAGTGGGTCAGTCTTATAAATAATTTTATTAGAGGGAAAAAAAAAAAGGTACAGAAAATTTAAATTATCAAAGAGTTGGTTGGTCTAAACTCTAGAGGGGGAAATACACATTAAATCTAGTTACCGTGTGTGGAACATATTTGTGGGAGGTGGAGGCGTACTTTAGAAGTTGAAACTATAACTATTACGTACCTAAAGGAGAAACACGAGCCCATAAATGCAACAAAGTCATGCTAAGTCTCCGCCACTTTCACTTCCATGTGAGAGTTCACTTCGATCATCGCCCACCACCCGCCACTTCCCGCCATAGGAGCAGTGCCGAGTCGCCGCGTAGTCAAAGCACACCCACCTCCTCCACAACCCCATTGTAAAACTTGAACGACAGAGCCAAAGACCCTCAAAACTCTCATTGTCAAAAAGAAAAAAGAACATTCCATTGTTCCTTGATTAATTACCCTTTTATTGGTAGTACTCATCATAGTTCCGTAATATGATAACAAGAAGTTGCCACAAAAATCAATGGCTTACGTTGTCAAGACATTGATCAACAAGGACCCGTATGATTCGGAAAATATGAGCTTGTTTCTGTCTGATCAGACACCCATAGTTGACCGGCGTCTTACAATCTCTCCTTAGTCTGACCGTCGGACCCACCATCCTCCAGCCGCTGCACAAGTTGAATACCTTCCTCTACCGTCAATTCGAGGACCAACCAATTTAATGGAGCCGTTCCAGCTGTCTGAATCTGATCTTGTACGTAACTGTCATTAAATATTTTTTATCTGGTTTCAAGTTGTTTAGGGGCTAAAACAAAATTTTAAATTATGCGATAAGTATAACTGTAATCACGCTTAGAATAAATTATGATAATTTTGAGATTTAAAACTTGAAAGTCTATATCTTTGACGTTCATTCAAGTTGGTAATAAATTCCTTTCAGTTATCAACAAAAAACAAACCTCATTGATAAGGGACAATCAGTTTGGCTATAATCCAAATTCTGATATGACTAAAAAATCATTCAATCATTGAAAAAAATGTACAGGACTTTCGGCATGCGGAAATGGAGGAACTCTCCCCATCTCGAACTACATCATACCCTTCTAAGAATTTCATCATTTAGGATAGTTTAGTATTGTTGTTGGTTGAAATTTTTAGTTGTAATTTTTATATATTTGTATTAATTTTTGTGTATTGTCTTTTATTTTTGTGTTATATTAGTGCGTTGTCTTTTTTTATTTTTGTGTTTAATAAAATAAAAAATTAAAAAATAAAATCAAAGCCACACCAAGCAAGTCTTAATTTGTTTAGTTGAGTTTTAATTTTTGATTTTAAGTTCTTATTTTTTAAAATATAAAAATCGATTAAAAAAAGCACAAATTCAATACAAAAATCGAAAAAAAAGATAACAACTAATATAAAAATACAACAATCACAATAAAAAATTACGACTCATAATCCAACTAAATATGTTCATAATTTTATATGATCATATGATTAAACTATTATCTCAAACATTAAGAATTAGAATTGAATTCGTTCTATTACTATTCTGTTTCCTTTAATCTATGTTTTTTCTTAATGTACTCAGGATTACTCACCATGCAAAAAATGTTTAGATACTGGGGAAAACTCACAACTTCTCAAGACATATGTTTATTATAACAAATTTTACTATTATATACATACATATATATATATATATATATATGAATTGTCATAGTTCTGAGCTCATTTTTTATGTTCAGTTTCTTGTAAATATGCTTCTACCTTTTCAATAGTGGCCATTACTCAAAATTCCCACGAGTAATAATAACTATTTAGGCGGATATCTCCTCATTTTGACAATTGCTGCGTCTGGATTGCTAGTCGATTGTGACTTTTCCACTTAAAATTATGTGATCTAGTTGTCTTTCTATCAACAACTCTAGCTAGATCCTATAATGTGAACTTGTTTAAACTTGCTCCAATTTGAGAGATTCTCATTCCAATACCTCTTTCTATTTTCCTAGCTAGCTACCATCAGGTGACAATGCCACACAGAACCAATCCCACGGACCGATTGAAGAGGCTACGGACCCAGCTAGGCGGACAAAAAGTCGCCTTATTTTCTGTAAATTCGTATAAAGTATACTGTTACTTTGATCTATGCACCACAAACATTTTTTCAATTATTCATTAATAATTCAATCTTCCTTGTCACCTTATGGGGCAATAAGTAAATATATTTGTTTACAAAATTCTAGATAGACTAAACCATATAGGTTTGAGGGAGCCGAAGTCAAATCAACTGTAGCCTCTATGGCTAGATGATTAATCAAGTAGGTGGCAGAGGTCTATTATGTGCATCATTGTGTTAACAACTGATAATTAGAAATTGAACTTTGCTAGTAATTATTAATAAAGGAGTTAAATTAAAAGTTATCGGTAGAATGTAAATCTCAAAAATAAATACCCTAGACCTAGATATTGATTCGGAGTAGCGGGTGAACCCTAAATATGAGCAATGGATCCCATATTCCATTTGATCTCTTGTAATAAATTCTACAATTTCTCATTCTTGTTTAAGAGCTATCCTAATATCAAACCTTTTCTCATTTTCTGTCCACAAGTAGTTTGGCCTGTCTGATTATACCGGAATTTTACAGGAGATTGTAACAACACACATTGACAATGTGTTTTATATTACAAGCTTAATTCAACTGATTAACTGTGATTGCTAAATACTTGCACTAACTGCATATTTTTGAAAGTTTAATTAATACATTAGGAAGGTAACGCTACAGAATTTTCATTACTGAAAAAGCAACAAAGTTTGAAATATGTTTAATCAAAATTTACTGAAACATTCATTATTGTAGCGGTTGTATGACTCCGTGAACTTCTTGCAACTTGTAATTTATTGTACATTATTTGTTTCTTATTTTGAGGGACAAAGCAAGAGTCTAATATCTGACCTTGGAATTGGCCATTTCTATGGATTCGTCGCAATAGTCAAAATCTGATGTAACTAATGCATTCTTTCTTCAAATTGAAATAAGAGCTATGCACTTTTTGCGAATAATAAATACTCATGTGCTTAGGTTCAAGTGAATATTTTTAGTTGACTTTATCGTCATGAAAGCAGGTAATTTTCTGGAATGAATAAACAACTATGTTTGAATTATTTGTAGTTAATTATAATGATTTTGTTTAAATTTATTATTTACAAAAGTAATAATTTTCTAACGTTAATCTCTCAGGGCTTTTTGAAAATGATTTGGTTTTTGAATTTAAATTTTAAATTTTCTAAATACAAAAATCGATAAAGAATATAACAAAAATCGAAAAAAAATACATTAATGCAGCACATAAATCAAGACAGATAACATAAAAATCTATAAAAATACACAAAATTCAATACAAAATATAACAATCACAACAAAAAACTCAATCAAACGGCCCTTCAAATTAGAGTAACACACTATCGTACTTAAGCGTGGGATGCATTTTATGGAATTTTCAAATGTTTTTTAGTAAAGTATAAATTTTAAAAAGATTCAATTGCATAATCCTCCAGAATTAATTGTTAGTGATCATCACCCAAAAAAAAAAAAAAAAAGAAACATCAAGTGTTGATTGTGAAGTTATAATAGGATTGAGACTAAATGTTAAAGGGCTCAAATGAATGAACTTCACAAATAATAAAAAATTTAGTTTATTTCTTTATACAAGAAAAATAACGAAGTTATAAGTTTGTGCTCCTAACTCCATGAAATGAAATGAGGTTACAAATTAATATGAAAATTTACATCGGTCTTAACCTATGTGTGCTAGGAATTTCAAATTCTTTTTAAAACTAATACAACAATTATTTCAATATGGAGTAGTTCCATATATAAATTTCAAAGGCGTTCACTATCTCATATTGTGGAGAGAGCAAACCTTTTTCTCTGCTAATATTTGAACAACAATGACGTCTTTTTTAATTTTTTAATTTTTGCACTTGAATTTTCGGTTCAGAGACGTAATATACATCCAACCGTGAGCACGTGCTTTGACTATCTTATAAATGAAGAGAAGTGTCAATAATTGTGCTGGTTGGAAACACGGCAAGTAGATATGAATATTGTCGTTTATAGATAAATATATATAGTTGTGTATTAAAATTAAATATATTTCTTTTTCTTTTCGAGATAAAGGAGAATGTTATCTAATGTAGAGAATTTATTCTTGTGACTTCTTATCATAATCATTAATTCAGAGATGGGATAGATGTGAAGAAACTATCCATGTTGGATCCCTATTGGGTATATGTGTAACAAATAACAATGCAGAGGACTATTCATTTACCCTAATTTGATTCTCCTAAATAATGAGCTTTACAGGCCAGAATTTTGATTTCTTGTAAAATGAAAGGACTGATTGTTGTTTAAATTACACTTTAAACCCTTAAGATTTATACCTTATAATGAGATTGTTGAGTACTTATTGTCATAAAAAACGGCTTGGTAGACACCAACTAAGATTTACAGGCCAGAATTTTGACTTCTTGTAAAATAAAATGACTAATTGTTGTATAAATTATACTTTAAACCGTTAAGATATATACCTCGTAATGAGGTTTTTGAGTACTTTTTGTCAACAAAATAGTTTCGTAAGCATCGAATTCAGTGTCTACTAAAATCAAAAATACAAGTTAATAATAACTGACCATTGGGTCAGCTATTCCAAACTTCTCCTGCTTATAAAAGGTAGGAGATGTAAAGCAAAATCCATGATAAAACGGAGAGAGATAGAAGGAGTGAGGTAAAAGAGAAGAAAAATTAAAAAAAAAAAGACAAATATTTTGTATAGTTTTTTTAGGTCTATTTTTCTCTTTGCAATTCTCTAATTTTTCAATAGTAATATTATTATATCCTTAGTCATGATTTTTATCTTGATTTAAGGGTTTTTTTTTACGTAAAATATGTATGTCTATTTTATCTTCTATATTTTTTCAGTTTTATTTAAACTGTAACCCTACTATACCCAGTCTCAATTTTTCACAATAAGTAGTATCAAAACTAGCCTTGGGTGTGTGTATATGTTTATTGTATGATTTATAGTTGTCACCAAGAGTGGATCCTCCACATCAAAAAATAAGTTAGATTATTATTCACCCTATTAAAAATAATATTCATAAAGCAGTTATGATAGAAGTAATATTAGTAAAGTACGATATTAAAAAATTCAACGAAAGCAATTTCTCATCGTAGAAGATGAAAATAAAGACAATTATGAGGAAAGACAATTATCTAGCAGTCATCAATCAAAAGTTAGTTGGGATTACAGATGAAAAGTGGAATGAGATTAATGGAAATGTTGTAGTTAATCTTCACCTATCATTAGCTGATGGAGTATTATCTAACATAGAGCAGAAGAAAATGATGAAAGAAATATGAAATTATCTCACAAAATTGTACGAGGCTAAATTACTCCAGAACGAAATTTTTCTTAAGCGGAAATTATACACTTTACACATGGTAGAATCTACTTCAGTGACAAAGTACCTAAATATTTTGAATACTTTATTTTCCCAACTCACATAGTTGTGGTACACAATAGAGATAAGCGAAAATGCGAAAATTCTACTCCAAATTCTACCAAATTCCTATTATCAACTTATCATCAATTTAACAAATGTTATAGATACTCTGATTTTCGACAATATTATAGTCGTTATTCTAGAAGAAGAGAGTCAGCGCAAAAGTAAGGAAGACAAATAGGCAAGTTTGCAATAAACGGAGGCTTTGGCGGTGACGAGAGGAAGATCAATAGAACGCGGTCGGTGTAGGAGCCACGATAATGGTAAATCAAAATCTAAGAGTAAGAAGAATTTTAAATGTTATAATTGTTATAAGAAAGGGTACCTGAAAAAGGATTTTTTGAATCTAAATAAGAAAGATTATGTTCCTCAAGGAAATGTTACAATCACTTCAGATGATGGAGATGTAATGATTTGTTAAGTAGAAACGATTATTGGGGGCAAGAGAAGATTTGCTTATGTATGGCTTCTCGATTCAACATCTATTTTTTATATGATATCTTGAAGAGAATAGCTCTATCAGTATGTATATGTCTCTGGTGGATCTATATACAGCTGTAATGATCAAGTTCTAAAGATCGTTAAAATCGACAACATCAAATTAAAGATGTATGATGGCATAATTCAGACTGTTGACAAAATACGACATGTGGAGGGTCTAAAGAAGAATTTGTTGCCTGTAGGATAACTGGATGATCTCGGGTTCAGATTTGAAATATAGAATAAGATCATGAAAGTCATTAAAGGAAAACTTATATTTATGAAAGCAGAGAAGATATCTGTAAATCTGTACATGCTAAAGGGAGAAACTTTGCAAGATAGAGAAGCATTTGTTGCTATGACTAGTTCAGGTGAAAAATTTGTAATGACATGGCATAAAAAGTTTGAACATATGTCGAAATAAGGAATGAAAATACTTGCAGAGAAGAATCTACTTCTAAGTCTCACAAAGGTATCATTACCCTTTTATGATCATTTCATTGTAAGCAAACAACATCGATTAAAGTTCAACACATTAAATTTCAAAAGCAAAGAAATTCTAGAATTGATTCATTTTGATGTATGACAAGCACCTGTTACATCCCTTGGAGGAACAAATTTCTTTGTATCATTCATTGATGATTATTTGAGGAGATGTTGGATGTTTCATACCAAAAGGAAAGCATATGTGTTTTTAGTTTTTAAATTTTATAAAGTGCAGGTAGAACT
Source organism: Pinacopodium congolense (assembly GCA_028565735.1). Classification (NCBI taxonomy): domain Eukaryota; kingdom Viridiplantae; phylum Streptophyta; class Magnoliopsida; order Malpighiales; family Erythroxylaceae; genus Pinacopodium; species Pinacopodium congolense. The sequence continues at coordinate 5,904,773 of JAOXYD010000002.1, forward strand.
TGAATCTAGTAAAAAGGGTAAATGTTTGCGGTTAAATAATAGAGAAGGATATATTGGTAAAGAATTTGATAAATTCTTTAAACAAGAAGGCATTAAAAGACAGTTCACGACGGCATACACTTCTAAATAAAATGGAGTAGTAGAGCGAATGAATAGAATTCTGTTGGAAAGAACAGGAGTGATGATAAAAACTCCAGGCTTAGGTAAGAAATTCTAGACATAAGGAGTCGGTACTTCCTGTTATGTGGTGAATTGGGCTCCATCAACTGCAGTTGAGTTGAAGACACTGGTAGAGATGTGGAATGATAGACCAGCAGATTATTCAAACCTTCAAATATTTGGAAGTCCTACTTACGTGATATTTATTGTCCAAGAAACTATAAAGTTGGATCGAAAATCCAAAAGATGCATTTCTTGGGGTATGCTGAAAGAGTAAAGGATTATCGTCTGTGGGATCCACTGTCCATAAGATTATTATCAGCAGAGATGTTATTTTTATGGAAGATAAGGATCAAGAGCTCGTAGAAAGTGTTGACATTTCAAAAGAGAATATAGATACTACAGTAGTATCAGAGCACAAAGAGTAAGAACCAATCGAATATGATATTCAAGATAATCGAATATCAACTCGCACAAGAAGGTCACTTAGTTGGCCTTCAAATTATATTATGGAGAGTAATATTTCATAGTATCTTTTAATGGAGGATAGAGAGCTATCAACTCTTTAAAAAGTAATGAATAGCTTAGTTGCATCTCAGTGAATGGTAGCAATGCAGGAAAAAATTGAAGGACTTCATAAGAATAAGACATGAGAGATGGTGTCACTACTGTAAGGAAGAAAACCCATTGATAATAAATGGGTTTATAAGATCAAGCAAAGTGGTGATGATCAGGTAGAATGCTATTGTGCTAGATTGGTGGTGAAAGAATATACTAAAAAAGAATGCTTTGACTTCAACAAAATATTTCTCCTGTAGTTCGACTCACTATAGTTCGATTAGTGCTAGTAATGTGTGCTATTTTTTATTTTCATCTTAAGTAGTTAGATGTAAAAATTGTTTTTCTTCATGGAGATTTTGAAGAAGAAATCTATATGCCATACCTAGGGGGTTTTGAAAAAAAAAGGGAAAGAAACTTATTTTGCAACTTAAACAAATATTTGTACGGTCTAAAGTAGGCGCCAAGGTGATGGTATAAGAGATTTGATTCCTTTATCATAAGCCTTAGTTATAACAGATCAAATGCAGGCTCTTGTGTATATTTTAAGATATTTGATAAAGATGATTTTATATTCTTACTATTATACGTGGATGACCTGTTGGTTACAGGCCCCAATAATAATTGCATTAAAGAATTGAAGTTACAGTTAGTTAAGGAATTTGTAACGAAGGACTTGGGACTGACAAACAAGATTATAGGTATGGAATTCACCAAGAAAAAAATAATAGAAAGATTTGACTTTCTCAGAAGAATTATTTAAAGAAGATTTGCGACGTTTCAATATATAAGATTGTAAGTCAATTTCCATTCCTCTTCTTGTTAATTTTAAATTATCTTTAAGTATGAGTCCTAGTAATGAAAAAAGATGATGAAGATATCTTGAGTACTGTATGCATCAGCAGTGGGGAGCCTAATGTTCGTTATGATTTGTATAAGACCAGACATTGTATATGCAGTGGGAGTAGTTAGTCGATATATGGCGAATCATAGTTGAGAGCATTGGAATACAGTTAAGAGACTTCTCAAATATATCAAGGGAAGCTCATATGTTACGTTATATTATGGAGGATCAGATTTTACTATCAGATGATATATTGATACTGATTATGCAGTTAATCTTTACAAAAGTACATCAACTACAAGATATGTATTCACACTAGTTAGAGAAGCTGTGAGTTGGGTTTCAAAACTACAATTAGTTATATTTAGGCCAATAATAAAAACAAAATATATAGCAGCTACACAAGTAAGTAAAAAAGTAGTATGACTGAAGCTAATGTTGGAAGAACTTGGATACAAACAAGAAAATATTACTCTGTATTGTGACAACCAACGTACTTTGTATCTTGCAAGGAATCCATCATTTCATTCAAAGATAAAACACATTCGAGTTCAGTACTAGTTCGTTTGTGAGAAAGTGAAAGAAGGAACAGTGGATATGCAAAAAAATCATACTATGTATAACCTAGCAGATTTTATGACAAAACAATCAACGTTGAGGAGTTTATGTGGTGTTGATCCTCGTGTGACCTGACGGAGACGTAAGCAACATAAAGCGATAAAGTAGACAAAATAATATGAAGATATAATTGATTTTCAATCAAATCTTCAAGTGTGAGAATTGTCAACAAAAATAACAATTCAATGCCTACCAAAATTAAAAATACAAGTCAATAATAGATGATCATTCCAAGCTTCTCCTACCTATAAAAGGCAGGATGTGCAAAGCAAAATCTATGGTAGAAAAATAAAACAAGAGAGAGAGAGGAGTGAGGTCAAAGAGAAGAAAAATTTTGCAAAAAAGAAAGACAAAAATATTATATATATTTTTGATCTATTTTTTTTACAATTCTCTAATTTTTAAGCAGTAAATTTTTTCTATTATTTTTTGTGATTTTTACCCTAGTTTATAAATTTGTCACATAAAATTAACGTATTTGTTTTATTTATTTGATTTTTTCAGTTTTGTTCAATCTGCCAACTTACTCTATTTAGTCTCAATTTTTCACAACACTTTTAACGATTATAATTATGTGGATAGAGGAAGATATCAAGAAGACGTTGATTTCACTTCTGGTGCATGGCAGTTACATGCTTCAAAACGATATTACTTACTAGAGTCAGTTAAGTTTTGTTTACACCAGTTAACCAATAAGGAGGGTGACCGATAAGCCCTTTCATCCTCATTATTGCTAAATTATTCATAATTATTAAAGCTAATAAATAAATTTTAATCGTTTTTTATCCTTCTTTATATTATGGGGATATTAAATAGAATGAAATCTTTTTGTTAATCTAAATTTAAAAATATACATTTAAAATGCCCATTAATAAATGAATTTGAAACGTATAAAATATTATTAATACTGTCTCTTTATTTTTATGATTATATATTTATTACATGATTTAATAATAATTTAAATAATTTTGTTTATAAGCAAGTGTCACTATATTTTATTCGAAAAGCGTCTGCACGAAACCGGAGAAAGGCATTGCGTTCTTTCTGGCATCGATTCTCGCGATGTATAATATAAAAAATTCAATAAATGCCATTTGTCTGAACATGTACATGCGTAACAATATAATTAATTAAACTCACGTAACGTCACAAGCGCTGAGTGTGAAACAGGGAACTTATTCCATAATCCCCCAAGGATAAAAGTGTTAGTCAAATAATTCAGCTTAAACCTTTTTGACTGTTGTTAAGTTAGGATTGATTATACCTTGATTCTCTCTGCAAGCATGGCCCTCATTTATCTCTTTTATATATATATATAAATAATTATTGAACTTTATGTTAGTGGGTAGGTAGATATTGGTAGAGTGTTAAAATCCAATCGAAGTTCCTATGGCTGGACAGTAAATATGATTTTAGATAGGAGATAGTATTCTCACGTGCTCTTAAATCAATTAATTTTGTCACCGATTGTTGTAACAAAACTCATTCTGACCGTTTCAAAAAATATTTGTCACCTTTATAAAAAATAAATTAGTAAATAAAAATTTTCGTTTAAATCTTTTAAAAATATAAATCCTATCAAAACGAGCGATATCAAAATTTTACTTGATTAATTACAATCAGTTAATAAACAATATCAATTACTCTATATTATAAAGTTTACATTCTCTCTACATGTGGAGTATTTTATATTAATAGGTTGAATAAATTTTTTAAAAAAAATGAGGTTTGTTATTTATAATTATTAGAAACTTTTTAATTTTGCAAAATAATGTCTTTTTCTATAAAAACAAATAAATCCTATTGTTAAAGATATGTAGCCGTCCCCTGATCGTCACCAGCCTAACAAAATATAATAATTGATGAGTATCCCGTGAAGATGACTTCATCTGTAAAATGACGTGTCGGTAAGACCTTTTGCTAAATATGAAAAAGAAATTAAATTATTTTTAATTGCAAAGATGCCTTTACAGGATCTGCCAAAGCTTTAATTCTATATTAAGATAGTTCTGAAAAAGTTTTTCGTTTAAAAATGTTTGGTGAATAAGTATCTTTAATTACAAAGACAGTTCGGACCGCACGACTCTGCATTGATTTTTCGAATTGCGGATAGATTTATTAATAATGAATATATTTCTATTCGCCGACTTGTGGGATGTAATAAATATGTCTTTAATGCTTTTGACTAATTTGCATCAAATTAAACGCACTCTCATCACTGAACCTTACCGATGAAATAGAAATGACTGTTTTAATTTTCTTCACATATTTTTCTAAAATATCCTTAAAATATTTTTTTAAATTATGATAGTATTTTTAAAAAAATTGCAATGTTGGTGTTAGGGTTACGACAAATTCTGGCCACTGATTGCTTCATGTGCCTAATGAAAAAGGATTAATTTATACCTTTTTCAGAAATTAAAAATTTTGAATTGACGGTTCACTTCTGCGATTCTAATTCCAAAAAAATTAAAACTCAAACTTTGAGAGAAAACTTGAAAAATTAACATGAAGAACGAGATCAGGATAAAGTTGAAATTTTAGCTAAATTCGTATTGCATTGGTAGTACAATTTCCAACATACCAGTATATTGTTAATAAAAAGTATAATTTACTAAATAATATTTTAAAAATAATTTAACTTTATTTTTAAAATCTTTAAAAATATTACTTTACTCCATAACATTTGTAAAATAGTATAATTTATTTTTTAATATTATAAAATAATATATATTATCCTTAACATTTATAATATGATATATTTTACCTCTTTAACACTAATTTTATTAAGATCTTGTTAGATAAATATTAATTTTGTCAATTTTTTATAAATAAATTATTAATTAATTATTAAAAAAATAATTAACAAAATTTTAATAAAATTAGTATTAAAGGGATAATTTTCATCAATTTGTAAATATTATGAAATAAAATACAATATTTTACAATATTAAAGGGTAAAGTAATACCTTCAAAAATATTAAAAGATAATTAATTTTTTTTTAAAATGTTAGAAAGTAAATTACATAATTTACCTATATTTTTTTATGTAGCATGTATTAGTAAGGTCCTTCAACTGCCAAAACAATGTTTTTTTTTTCAGAATTTTGTTGTTAAATTGATTGTATTTATTTTAACAATGCTCATTGAATATAATGTTTTAAAATTGAGAAAAATCTCTAATCACCAACAGGTAACAGGAATTAAAAGCTTTAAACATCAGTCAAAAATTCAGAATTGTCACATTCCTATCTTTTTAATTAAACTTCTGCATCTACATCTAACTGCGAGAAATGTCTTATAACAAAAAAGAAAAAAAAGAAAAAAATTAATTAGCACCAACACTTATATTTTATTCAATCTTTTCACTTTCAAACTAAAAAAAAAAAAAAGACGATTAAAGAGCTTCCAATTAACTTCCTGAGATTACTTTCGCAAGTACACATCTGAAAAGTTGCTATCAGATCGAATATTAAATGGCAAGAACAGTTGTTTTCGTGAAAGAAAAAAGAAGTCGCAAAAAGCACAGTCGTTGTACTTACTTCCAAATACTTCATTTTCAGTTCAAATATAACCACATATTCCTTCTCATTAAAAGAAAATGCTACGCTCTGATTCTCTTCAGGACAAAGGCAATCACTTTCATCACGTTAATTCTTACTGTAGACCTCTGTCCAGGCTGATCTTGGTCGGCATGTATTGTCTGAATTAGTGAATTATCAACAACAGAAACTCAGAAAGACGAATATTTCTTTCCAGCTTTAAACTTTCTAAAATTATAATAAATATTGATTATTAAATTAGAAGGAGAGAGATAACACGTTCGTTTCGAACTTGTTTAGATGGTTTCTATTTTTAATTTTCGTTTGTTATTTATTAAAATATAAAAATTAATAAAAATAATATATTAATATAATATAAAAATTTAAAAAATAAAATATAAATTAAAAAATATAAATTTAATATTAAAATATAAAAAATTACAACCAACAATTTAACCAACTACACGTTCAATTCAAAATTTAGGGT
>JAOXYD010000002.1:5911080-5926241 GCA_028565735.1 Pinacopodium congolense
ATTTAATTTTTAAAATTTTAAATACAAAAATTAATTAAAAAATATAATAAAAATCGAAAAAAATACATTAATATAATACAGAAATTAAAATAAATAACATAAAAATTTATAAAAATAAATAAAATTTAATATAAAAATATAATAACTACAATTAAAAATTACAACTAAAAACTCAATTCAACGCCAATCAAATTTTAGTCCAACTGTTGCCTTAATAAGTGCTTGCAATTGAAAGGGGAATAGCATCAGTGTGTGTGGTCACAACAATAATTAGCATCGACAAAGCACATTAGGAAAACGGATACGTATTTGTACACTATTATTAAGCTGTGAACAGTCCCTGATTCGCACGACTTTGTGTGTAGTATTTCTTTATTTAATTTCGTATTGCAGTTGGCTTCAAGTTTGTCATATAATTCATGTTGTTCCATAAATTGATCTTTTTCTATCTCTTCTACACGTTTCATTGGTGGAGTGGTCAAAGGTTCGAGTTCTTTTGTTATGGCAGTCTCCTTCTGTCACTATGAACTTACCAAGACTACTTGATTATGCACAGTTCCTATTCCTTTGATGCATTACTTTTAACCAAACTGAATAGGTAATATCCTTTTGAGTATTTTCTTTTTCTGTTTAATAAATCTATGGCATCCTTTATTAGGAGTAAATTATGGTGATTGCCCACTAAAATTAAGGAAAAAAATTTGATGGGTCAAATTGTTTTCTTCAGGTTATGTTTAGTATTATTTTGATTTTTAATTTTCGTTTCTTATTTTTTAAAATATAAAAATTGATAAAAAATATTAATTCAACAAAAATAAAATATTCAATACAAAAATAAAATAACCACAATAAAACTCACAATCCAACTAAACATGCTATCAGACAAACGTTCAATCATGTCAAATGACCTTATGCTAACATGGAGTTTAAAATATGACAAAAATTCCTAGGATAAAGGTAAATTTTATCTCTTACCTATATGTAAAAATTTTAAAAATATTTTAACCTTTGGCAATATTAAAAAAGATTTTAATACATGTATGATATTTAGAAAATTTTCAAAATTATTAAAAATCAAAATTTTGCATCCATTTTATTTGTAGTGGTTGGTTGGTGTGATAATTATTTAATAAATTTATATCACATCAATAGTCTTTTGTGAATTCTCAATTTTAGTTTTGTATATTAATTTAAAATTTTAGAGTTTGGATGTCTCTACTCCATCTTAATAAAAGATGTTCGTAAATTAACCTAAAATAAGGTTTTAATATGTTTTAATCATTGCAATCCATCTTACCTTTTTTTTTTGGGGGGGTTATTATCAAATGACCAGTTTTGATTGGCTATAGAGTCGTTCACCAGAATTAAGGTAGCCAGGCTGCCAGTTAGAGAGTTCGATGCTTTGGTTGCTTGTACGCTAGTGAGACGCTTCTTGTTTTGCTTGGTAAGGAATAAATGGAACTATACACAAATATCTAAGGTATATTTTTGGTGACAAAGACATATAAATATCATAGGTATTAGAAAGTCCTGGAGAATATAATTTGAATTGCTTGATTGTAATTTGTACTTAGCATTGCATATGCATACATATATATGTATATCTATGTTAGAATTTAATTCATATGTGAAAGATTCTATAAATTGAATTTTTCAAAAAACAAAAATTTCCCATTGACACATTGATTTTTAAAGTATCACCAACATTGTTTACTTTACCATTACAAACTAAAAGAAGATTAACAGATAAAAGATGTTTTTCATGAATATAAATGAGTATTATTCTATGATAAGATTTAACTTTTTTTAATCATAATTTACTCTTACAAAATAAATCATGATAACTCTTAAAAATTAAATTTTTTTAATTTTTATTATTACAACCCTAAATATAATTTTTTTTATTTTTATTCAACTTCTCACTTGAATATTAAAGTTAACTAGACCTAGATTAGCAACAATTATTTATACCAAACAACATTCTATGATAGGTTTACAATTTTCTCATAATTCAGGCTCTTACAAAAATGAATTTTGATCAAGTTTTATTATCACAACACTAGAAGTGAAAAATCTATGAAAATTTTTAAAAATTTTCTAAAGTTGTTATTTCTATTCAATCTCTAACTTCAGTAAACTATTTTTCTATTTTACAGGTTCTTTTTTACCCATGTCAACACAACTATTTTTTAAATATCAGTTATGCATCAGACTGAATAGGAAAGAAATCCCACTTGCTAGAATTTTCAACACTTTTTTACTAGACTTGTCTGATTTCCGTTAGGATTTAAGACATTATTAGTCATCGGCCAATTGCCCCATTCTGAAACCTCTTCTGCTTGTATATATGTATCTCCTGGAGTGGAATGGCATAATGACCTTTGTGTTCTTCTTCCTCGTTCACTGCGAGCCGAAGTTGGAGAATTTGATGCCGCTTCCCCACCTATGATTAACAAAACACATATGATTATGCTATGTCTGTATTATTTTAAGATCAGACCACAAAGATAACATCTGATTTACGTATAATTTCAGTGACTCTCATATACTCTCTTTTTTTTCCATTTAATGGAATGAATAATTAAAGGAATCACATTCTCAAACAATAAGAATGGACAGGAGCCATCACTAGGAGAATCTTGATTCAGAGGTGGTCTTTTAAAGAGAAAGTTTACGTTTTTGATATTCATTTCAAGTTGCTTTCTGCTCCTATATAAAGACCATTAAGAGCAAAGGAGAGGGACATGGGAATTACAGAGTAAAAATATTTCCAGCTCTCCATTTTTGTCTTCTGCCATTATCTCCTATAATTCTTGCTGGCAAAACAAGAGCGAGCGGATATGAAGGTAACTAAAAGTTCAATTCGTTTTATCATTTGAATTGCTTTCATTTTCCATAGTTTGTCATATCATGTTAAGAGTTGCCCACCATTAGCTTTTATTTTCAAAAGGCTTAACGTAACTTAATTAATGGTAGAATTTTCCATAACCTAGTCAATAACACTAGTTTCTGTCCATTGCCAGCCTCTAGTTGATTCTCTTTCGTGAACTTATTGACAAGAAGAAAAATGAAAAAAGGCTTGCTGATAGATTACACTAGCCTAATTCATAGCAGTAATCATTACAGTTTGATTTGTTGAGAAAGTGAGCTAGAGTACTTTCACATATATGAGGATTCTAATTTTTAATCTTTATTAAGCTAGTGTACAGAACCTGGACAAAAATTTGTTATTTTTACTCATATTGTTGGATTTATTTCAAATTCCAAAGGGATGGAAATTGGAAACGAATAATAATTATGATTTAGCATATTGAATAACACTATCTTAGATTTTTCCTGCCATTTATTCGTTGATTTTAATAGATAAAAATAGAAAAATATTTGATAATTGTCATAAGAAAAAAAAAACATTAAAAAAATAGTTTTACACGTAAAATTTAAAGTGTCATGTAAAAAGCACTCTAAAGAGATAGTCCAACTATGTTGTAAAAACACAAAGGGAGCTGTTGTCCGAAATTCCTTCTCGTAGGTCTGTACTTGTATTGTCTTTGACATGTAAATCACCGAACTTTAACTGAAAATAAGAAAAGACACCTTCAATCACAAAGTTTTATGTGAAACCATACCGTAAAACCCAAATAATAAACGAACCATTTTCTCTTCGTTTGAAGCAAAAAGGGGGATCTTTTGGATAAATAGAGAAGGGAGGCTAGTGGCTCATGTGGGTGGGGACGGCGGGTGAGATCTTTGATGAATAGGCAGTGAAGGTCTGCAGTTTTGGCAAAGGCGACTGAGGCGCATGCAGTGGTCTTTGTTGCTTACGTTGGTCGTTGACTAACTACGCGTATGGGTCTTCAACAACACGTGGCCTCTGCAAACCGTTATATATATCCCACTCTACCAGCCCTTACAACACTATCCCTCTTCATTAAATTCACTTCTCTTCTTTTTCTTCTTCTGACTGTCTCCCTCTTTTCAAGCACCAGAAAGGAAAAGGATAGTTTCTGAATCCATTTGGGTTTTGGTGTATTTATTGTTAGTTACTGCTGTTTCTGAGTGTTAAAAAGGAACGAACGAACCGGCCAACAAGAATTTATAGCTAATAGACTTGGATATCCTCTTATTACCGCTTTCTTGAATTCTCCTACTCTCTCTGTTGTTAACTCACCGTCTTGTTTCGTGAACAACAAAGATGTCTGATAACGAACGCTCTGTGAACAACCTTCTTCCCCACCAAGCCTTCGATGTGGACATGCAGCAGCCACAACAAGCTGCCTCCAAGTGGTTCGACGACGACGGCAAACCCAAGCGAACTGGTAAATCGACCAAACCTCCACAATCTTCACTTAACCAATCTTGATCAACTGTTTTCATGGTGGCGCTGATTGACTGTAGCGGAATTGTTTCTTTGACCAGGGACCGTTTGGACTGCGAGTGCTCATATCATAACAGCTGTGATTGGCTCTGGAGTCTTGTCCTTGGCTTGGGCCACCGCTCAACTCGGTTGGATCGCTGGCCCCGCTGTCATGTTCCTGTTCTCTTTTGTGACTTACTACACTTCTTCTCTTCTCTCTTCTTGTTACCGTTCCGGCGACCCTGTTAATGGCAAGAGGAACTATACTTACACGGACTCCGTTCGAGCCAATCTTGGTAAGTTTTCATTTTCTACAAAGCTTCCTCTAAACATGTAAAGATTTGGGCTTTTTCTAATAACTTTTTCTCTGCTGCATTTTTCAGGAGCCAAGTATGTAAAAATTTGCGGGTTGGTTCAGTATGTGAATCTTTTCGGAGTTGCCATCGGTTACACGATAGCATCATCTATAAGCATGATGTGAGTTTGCAAATTTGTTTTCTAAATCTTACAAGGCTTCTGTTGGATTTCTGTGTGCTGATGATCTTTCTGGGATTCTGATGAAGCAGGGCTATTAAAAGGTCCAACTGTTTCCATAAGAGTGGTGGCAAGAACCCATGTCACATGAACGCCAATCCTTACATGATTGCTTTTGGCATCATAGAAATCATTTTCTCTCAAATTCCTGACTTCGATCAACTATGGTGGCTTTCCTTTGTCGCTGCAGTCATGTCCTTCACTTACTCGATCATTGGTCTTGCACTTGGCATAGCTCAAACTGCAGAAAATGGAAAAATCAAGGGAAGTCTGACAGGAATAAGCATTGGCACTGTGACTCAAACCCAGAAAATATGGAGGAGTTTCCAAGCACTCGGTGACATAGCTTTTGCCTATTCTTACTCCATCATTCTCATTGAGATTCAGGTATTAAAAAAACAGGCTTCCCCTGTCCAAGTCTTTCCATTTATTACAATGGTTTCATAGGCTAACCTGGTTTGTCCCACCTGTAATAATAACAGGATACGATCAAGGCCCCTCCATCTGAAGCCAAGACAATGAAGAGAGCGACTCTGATCAGTGTTGCAGTAACAACCCTTTTCTACATGCTCTGTGGCTGTTTTGGTTATGCAGCTTTTGGAGACATGTCCCCTGGAAACCTCCTCACTGGGTTTGGATTCTATAACCCATATTGGCTTCTTGACATAGCCAATGCTGCCATAGTAATTCACCTTGTTGGTGCTTACCAAGTCTACTGTCAACCACTTTTTGCCTTCATTGAAAAAGAGGCAATCAGAAGATTCCCAGATAGTGAGTTCGTTACCAAAGAAATCAAAATCCCCATTCCCGGTTTTCGTCCTTACAACCTCAACCTCTTCAGATTGATCTGGAGGACAATATTTGTCATAATTACAACTGTGATTTCAATGCTTCTTCCCTTCTTCAATGACATCGTTGGTCTTCTTGGAGCTTTGGGATTTTGGCCATTGACAGTCTTCTTCCCAGTCGAGATGTACATTTCTCAAAAGCAGATACCGAAGTGGAGCACAAGATGGCTATGCTTACAAATTCTAAGTTTTGCTTGTCTCATTATCACAATAGCTGCTGCTGCTGGTTCTATTGCCGGTGTTATTGGTGATGTCAAGGATGTCAAGCCCTTTCAGAACACTTACTAGATCGTCATCAGGATCACAATTCACCACCATTCATGAAAATTTCAGAAACAAAGATAATGAATCAACGCCTAGGAAATTTTACTTTTTTCAATGTTCATAGCCACCAAGGAAGTGGTCAAGTTAATTTTATTTTGATTTAGCTTTATCATGGTATTTCATTTTCATAGCTCATTCTGTATCTTTCTGTTTTCCAATACAATTTGGAAATTTATGCTTAAGCTTTCCGCGCTGTGGATTGTCTTTTTCGTTTTCTGATTTCTGGATTTTTCCTTTGCACATGATTCCAACTTGTGGCAGCTCAATTCAACAGCTTCGACTCCAAATAATTGGTGGGGTATCAATGTAAAATAATTGCTCTAGCTGTTGAAATCATTGAGTATCAACCCCAAATTTGGAACCTCTACTTTAGTTGTAACAAACTTTCCCTTTTGGTAATTTTCATTGGCCATGCTTTGATAGTATGAAAAAATGGCATCTTAACCAGAACCACTGAGAGTGCACATTCCTAATCAATAGTGACAAAAAGAGACTCTGGAACAAGGACCAACTTTGCAATCCTGTGGAACCAATCGCCGTGGCATCGAATCTGTCAGAAAAAGACATAAAAATCTCGGATAACATGGTCAAGTTTCAAGGAGATTAACTTGTGACCGTACTTTTGTATGGTGACCAGGGCCTCAGAAAATGACTAAAAATTATGAACTTTGTAAGAATATTAGTTTTGGCACTGATGAACCATCCATAACTATACAGTCTCGAGCAATCAGATGGTCATCGTGCTAATAGAGTAAGGACTACTTTGCCCCGTAGTTGGGACTGTTTTATACAATAACTATTCTGTGGTGAAGGGAAAAATCATGAGTGGGCCTTAGGAATATGAGATAATTAGTAGGAAATAAGGAATACAAATTTTTATTAAATATAAATTTTTATTGAATGCAAATAAATTGACACTGAAAATACTGGAGAATCTTACTAACTCACACATCAATAAAAAAAAAAAAGGCAATTCAAGCTATTTAAACTCTAAAAATACATTGAAAATAGAAAAATAGAAACGTGCATACCTAATAACAATTGCTAGAGACCTATTTATAGACTGACATCTAAAAACCCATTAGTAGATAATAACAATTAACAATACTTATTCATAATCCACTACTCTTAAAAATCTAAAACTATCTAACTCTTTCTATTTTTTCTCTAACAATTGCCAACTAATAGCATTATTTACCTTTGACTTTGTCTTCTTGCAAGAGTATATTTTTAGTGGGTTATCAGTACCTCTCCTTTGGAAAGTCACCTTTTCCTCAAGGTAAAAATTTGGATATCCTTGTTATAATAAATTATGACTCCCAATTGATATCTTTAAAAGGACAGTGCTGCCATAAGATGAGCAATTTCAAATATGAATCATCATCATGCTTAATTTAATGGTGAGTCAATGCTTGTTGAGGCCCCTCATCGAACTCTCAATTTTGTCTAATTAAACTTGAAATTTTCTGTTTAAAACAAACTGGTGAATAACCCATCCCTGTCTGATAGTATGTTCTTGGAATATGTAATTGAATAATTTCCCTATAAACACATCAACAACTATATTTACAAAAGATAGGTGAGGTAAGTGTCACAAAATGGGCATATTTTGATAATCGACCCACTATAACTAAGATAGTATTATAGCCATTGGATTTCGTAATCTATTAATGAAATCCATTGAGACGTCTTCCCATACCCTCTATGGGATTAGAAGTAGTTGGAGCAAACCAGTTGGATATAACGTCTTATGCTTATTTCATTGAAATACAAAATAGTTTTGAACATATTGTTTAACATCGTTTTGCATATATGGCCAAGCATAAAGCATCTTGATTGTTTTAAGAAATTCTCCATGTCCACCAGAAGGGGTATCATGGGCTTCAGCCATAAGCTTCTCCCTTAAAGACGAGTCATTTGGGATGGCAGGGTTTCCTTGCAAATAAAAATGCTCGTTTTGGCTAGAATAATCGAAAATAAACGCAGGATCTATTTGTAATTACTCTAGAATATTTTTAATCATGGGGTCTTGTTATAGAAGTGTTTGAAGTTTATCTATTTTTATTAAAAAAAGGAACTAATAACTGCATAAAGTAAGGTCAATAGGATAGAGAATTTTCCACAGTATTCTCCTTTACAGCTCGATATATGATGGTAAAAATCAAATGGAAAAAGTTTAATCAAAATTCATTGTTGTTCACTAGTAGTAATCTTCTGCTCTAATAAAAACTACAAACTACAATAATCAGTATCTTAAAAAAAATATTCCCTAGAAGAGAATGGCTCCATTTTTATAAATAAAGCACTAATATAAGTAACCTCCTATCATATGCATATTTAAATCTATTAGAGAAAGAAAATCCCTTACTGTAAAAAGTAATTGTGTGACGTCCTTGTAACAAAACATCTCCTACGCTTTATGATAAGGCATCACATTCAACATTGAATGATTGGATAAAATTTGAAAGCTTTAAAATAGGTATAATGTGAGTAACTGTTTGAGTTTAGAGAAAACTTCAGAAACTATCTCATTTCATTGAAAGAATCTTTTTTGGTCAGCTCGGTGAAAGGACAAGCTAGAATTCCATATTCTTGGATAAATCAACGATAGTAACTAGTGAGTCCTGAGAATCCTTTTAACTACTTGACATTTTAGGATTGTAACCAGTCGACAATTTCTTTGATATTCTCTAAATCTACCACGATTCCTTGATTAGAAATGACGTAGTTGAGAAATCCTATTCTTAGTTAAGCAAAGGAGCAGTTCTTTTTATTAGCAAAAAACAATTTTTTTGGAGGACAGTGAGGCTAATCCTTAAGTGTTCTTTGTTCTAATAAAGGTTAGGACTGTACACCAAATATCATCAAAGAAAACCAAAATAAATCTTCAAAGATGGACACAAAATAAGTTATTCATTACCAACTGGAATGTAGATGAAGTATTGGTCAAGCTAAAGAGCATGATTAAAAACTTATAGCGACCAGAGTATGTTCAAAATGATGTTTTGAGGACATCTTTAAATTTCATCTTAATTTGGTAATAACAGGAGCAAAGGTCGATTTTGGAGAAGAAAGATGCTCCATACAACTCATTAAGTAACTCATCAATATTTGGAATGAGATATTTATTAGCAATGGTTATCTTATTCAAACTCTTGTAGTCAATGCAAAATCTCCAACTTCCATATCTAGCAAATAGGTTGGAGTTGGACATATTAATCCTTCATCAAATAATTCAGTAACTAAACATTCAGTCTCTTTTTTTTTTTTTTTGGTAAAAAGGATATCTACATGGTCTAATATTTGGCAATTTGACATCAGGTAGGATATTTGTGGCTTGGGATTAGTTTCAATCAGGTAAGACTCCGTAAGGTGTTTGGAATATAGTATGAAAATCGTCGAGTAGGTTTTATATGTTTGGAATGATGGTCTCTTGGTTTATTAGAGTTTCAGGCTATTTAATAATTTGGCACAATCCTCCTTATTTATCATTATAGATAAGTTTTTGCATAGATTTAAAGGTTACTTTGTCAGCTCTTGGCTTTACTTCCCCTTACAATTTGTACTTCTTTCCCTTATAATTAAATATCATAAACATCTTACTCTAATTGGCTTTGATAGTGTTAAGAGAGGCTACCCATCTAATCCCCAATACCACGTCAATTCTATCGATAAAAAAGCATAAAAATCTTGGGTGATCGAGAGCTCTTGAAGTTGGATTTCAACTCTTGTACATAGTGTGTTACAGACTTATAGTTGATTGTATCACCATTGCCTATTGTACTCCAAAAGAAGGAACTTGAATTAATAAAAGGTAGAGGTTAGTGAATACCTTGTCTGATATGAAGTTGTGGGTTGATCCACTATTGGTCAAGATGAGAACATCCCTCTACATAATTTTTCCTCTGATTTTCATTGTAGTACCTGATGTTTTTCCTAAAATCGTATGTATAGAAATTTTTTTCATCTCAGCCATCGTGTCTTTTTCATTTGCTTTGAAAGTTTTATCAAAGGAATATGTCTCTCCCTCTTAAGCGTTTATAACTACCAAGTTGATTGCTTGCATCAATAGTCAAGTCCGAATTTTACATTACAACAAAACACAAGCATTTATAATTCTGGATTTGTTGCTCCTTTTTAAGTTATCGTGAAATAAAGCTGGCCACTTTTTCTTCCACTACTGGGTTCTTGATAGTCGAAAGTTAGGTGTTTGTGTAATATGGAGAGTAAGAATTACTTCGGATTTTCAAAGAATACTCAGCACCACTCATTTGGCTTATGTGAGCACCCTTTATTATTTCGAGTTTTGCTTCATTTTCAACGACTAGGGTCATGGCTCTATATCAAAGTTTTAAATATCGTACTGATACTAGTATTAGATTTAGTTTTAAAACGATGTTGTATCGATACCAGCCAATATTGGTATCGTTTCGAATAATTTTTTAAAATTATAAATCAGTTCCTAGATTTTATAAAATTTACAAAATAGTCCTCTTATATATTATGTTTTATATTTTCAATTTTACTTCATCGTTGTCTCAAAAATTAACAATAATATAAATTTGACATAATAACAACTATATATTTATTCTTATTTATTGTAAACATCAAATAATAAATTGACAAATCTCAATTATAATTTATAAACTCTAATCCAATAATAATTGATATAACCCTTTTTGAATAATACTTCAATTTTTATAATTTTATATTTAATTTTATGAAAATTGATTTATTTTAAAATTAATTAAATAAAATTTAACCATAAATTGATAAATCTCAATTATAATTTATAAACCCTAATTCAATAATAATTTATATAAACCTCTCTTAATAATGCTTTAATTACCATAATTTTACGTTCAATTTCATGAAAATTAAATTCAATTTTAGACTAATTATACCTACTTTATCACAATTAAAAATTAGAGTGTGTCCAATTAAACTTTAGACTTTTTTATAAAGTTAAAGTTTAATTAATTAATTAATAATAACAAATTTACATAGTTTTTTAAATTAAAAGAAATAATTATTCATAATAAAAAAGGACTAGATAAATACTAGAAATAATTTAAGTTGTGGAAGTCATTCCACCAATTAATTAGATTTAAATTTTAGGTTCAAATCTTAATATGTGCAACACGCATCATGTGTATTTCTTGTGGAACTTATTCCACCAATTAACTAGATTTAATAATAGCTTCAATTCCTAATATCAAATTAAATCGACTGGCCTTGTGCTACAAACTTTTTCACGTTAGCTACAGCCAAAAATACCAATAAAAAACATAAAACAAGCTTCTCTATTTGTTTTGCTCTTTGTTCCTTTTTATTCCTTTTCTAATTCGCTCTGAGCTTTGTGATGATTCGGTCTCTTAGTAGCTTGCTGGTCATTCTTATTCTTTTAATATATTTTTAGTTTTTCAAAAAAAAAACACCAAACAAAAGTATAGAATTGAATTAAAAAGCATTTGCATAAACTGCAGAGGAGAACTGAAGTGAGAAGTGTCGGTGCAATGGAGGCCTGGTGGTGATGTCGCAGGGAGAAGGGCCAGAAGGCAGAGAGCCAGTGACATCACAGAACTTCTTGCTAGTTATTGGTATTGGCGATAGAGAAATTTTCATTAATTTCAATCTGGTCTATGGTATGGTACCGGAGACATGGTACTGGCCGGTACCAACCGAAATGACTGGTATTAACCAGTATTATTCTCCGGTACAATAAGAATCAATACCGTTTTGTTTTCGTGCTAGTACGGTACTTTTCGGCCTATACTAGCCGGAATAGAACGGTATTTAATATCGTGCTTTATATACATTCCTAGATTTTTGAGCGGACATTAACTCAAAGTTCTTCTTTAAGACCATTTAGAAAAAATTTCCAATAAATAGTGTTCTAGCTAATTAGACACTCATACCAACCTTTTTGCAAACTCTTAGAGGTATTTTTGAACGATACTATGTTGTTGGATTGTACAAAGGTGCTCGTTAGGATTGGCAAACTCAATTAGACCTAAATGCTTATGTAGTATTTTGAGCAACTCTTCTGAATCATATATGATTCATTCACTGTTGATTGACGAAAACACATCCAAGGCTTCTCTTTCCAAATATATGGATGTCACATCAACTTTCTGATCTTTTAGGATTTGGCAATGTTTAAAATATTTTTATGCTTTCAAAATCCATCCCCACGAATCTCCATTCTCAAATCTAGGAAAATCCATCTTTGCAAGAATTCTTCAGTGGTGATGATTTTTCCATTCAGCATATGCTTCCTTCTCTTCATTAATAACATTATTTTTCTTCAAAGGTCGACTGGATTCCCAACTAAAGCTCTGTTGACTAGTTTGAAGCTTTTGTTTTGCTACCTCTTTGATTCGATTATTTAAGCTCTGCAATTGTGCTGTCAATGATGCCAATTGTTACGAAAGGATTCTAAGTTGTTGGAGTACTATCTCTAGAGATTGATTAGTATCAGTTAGAGTTATGTTTAGACTTGTAGGTGGTGGAGGCACAGAAGACGAGTTACGGGTATCGACAACCATCGTAGAATTGTATGACTCTAATACCAAAATAATATAATTAAAAAGAAATAAGGAATACAAGTTTTTTATTGAATTCAAATAAATTGACACAAGAAGTACTGGAGAACCCCACAAACTACCATATTAGTAAAAACAAAAAGGCAATTTAAGCTACCTAAATTCCAAGACTACATTAAAAATGGAGACATAGAAAGATGCACACCTAATGATAATTACTAGAGACCTATTTATGTACTGACTTCTAGAGACCTATTAGTAGATAATGACAATTAACAATACTTATCCATAATCCACTACTCCTAAAAATTTAGAACTACCCAACTCTTCCTATTTTTCCTCCAACAACAGCCAATTAATGGCCTTATTTGCCTTTAACTTTGTCTTCTTGCGAGAATATGTCCTAAGTAGGTAAAAAACATCATTTGAAATCTCAAAATTTTTATTAATATTTAGGTCAAACTTTAACGTTTCACAATATTTAAATTAGATCCTAATGTTTTAGAAATATTAAAAAAAACTCTAATATTTTTAAAACGTTTAAAAACAGCTCTAACTGTCTTTACCATTAAATACAATGTTGACTTTAATAAAAAGAAAAATGAGGGAGAAAAGAAGAAAATAACTCGATTTCTTGCTTTCAGCATCATATCATCACAAATATCAACAATCGTTTCATATTATTTTGAGGCTAATTCTCTTAACGGACTCAAATCCACATTGCTTTACTCGTTTAATAATTAAAAAAGGAAAATAACATAGCCTAAGCGATCATATATCATTTTAATCTTCAAATAGTAACAAACAAATTATCTTTTAGAAGCAATAAGCCAGTAACCAATTGATCAAAACGGAGTCCATGGAACAAAAAATCACAACTTTAATCAATTTAGAATATACAACTTCTACTCCTTACAATACACTGGCCACAAAGTTGCAATCTTTTCGAAAACCCACATAAATATTTAAAGAAACTTAGATTTTACAATTCAAAAATAAACATAAAATGTGGATTTCTTACAATTCGATGAATTCCCACTAGCCAAATAGAAATAAAAGGGAAAAGGAAAATACCATAAAAATATTTCAAACAAAAAATCGTCAACAATACCTAGAGAAACCAAGTAAAGGAAAAAAAAGTGAAATAAGATGGTATCCCTCTCTCCTGTATATATTACTCTTCTCCATAGTTGACTCCTAATTCAACCATTTCAAGTTAATGTAATTAAGTTAACATGTTAGAAAAAATACTTGAAATAAGAAGAAATTCGAAAAAAGAAATAATCAAAGAAGCGCAATAGATGATACTAGAAAGCAAAATAAAAGAAGAAAATGAGAGGTGAGGTGAATAAAAGATGGACTCGACTACACGATTGGCAATATATGTCCGGGCGTGGTCGGTTTTATTATAATAATAATAATATAATAATAAATATTATATTATTATTATTATATATTTTAATAGTCGACGATCATAAAAGACCATAGTTGATCAACCATTTAGTTTTCCCATCAACAGATATGGTAAGTGATACAGGGATCTCCTTAGAACTCGATCTTTCATCGAAGTTTAGTACCAACACCTTTGTATGGTAGTCTCACTTAGGTCTGCTTAAGTAAGACTCATCCCTCAACAACTCTCACAGTGTTTCGCTCGCACACTCGAAGTAACAAAGCTTATAAAAGCAATAAGAAAACAAAGGTAACAAGAACACGAAAGATACGGTAAAACTACCAACTTTTACATTACTTCACCTTAAAAGAATACAAGGAAGCTCTCTCTGATTAAGTAAGTAGAGCAAAACTCGAATGAACTATATATAGGACCTCTGGCTTGGAAGTCAAGTTACAATTCGAATCCTAACTGAACCATACTTTGTAAGATTGTGCTAAGATTGCGTTCTACCACTATCAGGATTACATCACGTGGCCAATCAGATGACACCATCTGAATAGGACTCTAACTGATAAGATATAATTACAACATAATATAACTAGATAAGAGTTTACATTTGACTATGACTGTTCATCCTTATCTTCAAAGATCTCTGTTATCTTCAGATGTTTGGTCCCACTACAAGTCTATCTGTCACTATATCATCCAAGATCTTCCACGATCTCTATCCGTAGATGATGCTGTGTGATCTTGCTGAAACCCGCATAGCATACTAGCCCGATCCAATGCTTCCCCACAACAAGTCTGTTAGTCGTGGTTCATTCATCCGAGTGCGTGGGACAAGTCAATCCCTGGAAGGTCTGAGACTCTACCAAACACTAAGTCTAATCCCACTTGCCCACGTTTACCTTAGTGGATTCGCATGCCTCCTTCATGCGTGTGATCTAGATAACATTCCCTCGAAGGCGCTTCATGTGTCGAATCTCGCCTACCTTGAGATCTTCGCCGACACTTTTTAAGTTCCTCGCCTAGTCGTAAGTTTCTCGGGACTTTGCCTTATTCTCTCATCAACACCCTTTCCTCATGCCAACTTGTGTGCTAAGTGTTGACCAAGGCTCGCCAATATTCGCACGATCTCACTACGTGGACTTAGGTGTCTA
>JAOXYD010000002.1:5926341-5946437 GCA_028565735.1 Pinacopodium congolense
CCCTGACTTGCCCTAGCTACTTAGTTAGGTTAGTTAGGTATTTTATTATTTGGTAGCTTACGACGAGCTTCACCAATTAGTGTTGATATAAGTTTATTTATGTAACTTTTATGGTAATGTTCACTTAATTCATTTTGGTAATTTAAGAGGATGATCCATGCTTATTTGCATACATTACTTAGAATATGACTATAGGTTGCATAATCAAGAGGATTATATGTGTATGTGACAAAGCCCCTTGATGAATGAATGTGTTTATGTGAATAATGAGTATGTGTGTTTAATGAGGTTGGTTAAATTGTCTAAATTTGAAAATGGATTAAAGTAAAAAGAGGGAAGTGTTAACGTTAAGGAAATTTGATAATGTAGATAAATTTGATTGTGATAAATTTGTTTAGTATGGTATAATATGTCCTGAAATATGTTTAATTAGGTTTAGAATTGATTTAGTATAGGTCTACTTTATTTAGGTTAAGTCAAACCTAAAATAAGGTATGTCAGTTGACCGAATTGCCAAGATTGATTGACCTATGATCAGTCGACTAACCCTTAGAGATCAATCAATCAATCTTCATGAAAAACGAATAATAATCCTTGAAACGGTCATTTTTTCAATAATAAATTCATTAAATATTTTTTTTAACGTTATGTTTTAGTTGGGCAATGACTAATGACCAATTTTGGTGTATAAATACATCATTATAATTTTTTTATTTTATATAAAAATTATCCTAAACATTCTTACAAATGTTTTTGTGTTTCAAAGCAATGTTTTAGGAGCTTTGTGTAGTGTGTTCTTGTGTAAGCCGTTTTAAGAGTTCTATTTTTGCATTCATTTTTTAGAGAGCCTCTTTTATACATAGCAGTGAGCTTAAGTGAAATATTTTTAAGAGTTGTATTGTGAGAAACTGAGGTTATTCTTTAGCATAATGAAAAAGAAAAGAGGGAAGGTTGCCCTTGAGCCATAAAAAAACTTGTATTATCTAACGTTGTATTTTTTTTATTTCAATAGAACAAAAATCTTAACAAGTGGTGTTAAGGACTAGGCATAGAGCTAATTAGAAATCTCCGAACAAGGATAAAAGAAAATTAGAAATGAAAGGAAGGAAACAAAGAAGAAAACACTAAAGGCAGCATGGTCCAAATCAAGTGATTTTGAAAAAGAAGAAGTCACAAACGTCTACTTGATGGCACAAAATAAGGTAAGTTATTTCCATTTTAATAGTAAAATGAATGTGAAGTTGAATATACAAATGAAGAATTGTTACAGTATTTGGAAGACTTAGCTAAGAAAAAGAAGTTGTAGCATAAACTTATGGAATCCTTAAAAATGATATATGAGTATAAATTAGAAAATGAAGAGCTTAGGAAATACATAGACTTAATCAATAAAGATAATGATGAATTAGTAAATGAAAATGTAGTTTTAAAGAAATAGGTTGAATCCCTTAAGGAATCACTTGCAAAATTTACTAATGGAAATGATAAATTAGAAACAATTATAAGTGCTCAAAAAGCAGGAAATGATAACTATAGTTTAGGGTATAGTAATGGATCTTTTATTAACAAGATGACTTTTGTACAAGGAAAGAACTTAGAAGATTAATGTATTCTTATGACTGTTCAAAATGCATCTATATGTAGACCTTAACCTAGGCATTAAGCTTACATATACATTCCAAGACCTGGGAATTTCCCAAAATGACAATTTAGTGGTAGAAGAATTTTCACTCAGCTTAGGAAAAATGTTCAACAAAGTTTTTATAATGGCTTTAAGCACATAAATGATTTTAGAAATGCATATAGGGCTTACACACCATTATTTTTTTCAAATTGTAAACAGTTTGGACATGTTCAATATTTATATTATGATCATTTAAGATATATATAATGTTTGTGCAAATGGTCATGAAAGATATAAAATTATCATTCAAGGACTCAAGAAAATATAAGTACCAAAATTTCGTTAAATGTTCATTTTTATAGGTACTTCCTAGGATAAAAAGGAATAAATCATCATTGTGCATTATTGAACAAAGTAAAAAAAGTGGTGAAATACAATTTGGTAGGTATGCTATTATTTCTTGAAAAATGATGATTTATGATAAAAGTGAATATATGTGAAAATGTTAATATCTATTACTTTGAATAAATCTATTTGAGTATTTGTACTTAAAAATCATTAGTCATTTTGTGTCATATATGTTTAAATATTTCTTAAAATCAATAAATAAAATGATTTGTATAAAATTATTTTACAATGTTTTTATCTTACACTATGGGTCTGCGTATTAACGTTTGTCCGATCGACCTATTAACAACTGATTGATAAAGTTATTTAGGTGACCGATATCTCGAGATGTCAAGTTTTAAAGCCTTCATTTCCTTTGTCTCTTTTTATTTCTTCTATTTCTCTCTAGAAATGTTATAGTTACCACCCTAAGCTCTCATCCTTCACTACACTCTATTTTTATTTTACTCTCAAAACTAAAAATAATCCCTACCTAGACCTTTTTTCTCCTTCAACCTTCATTACCCCTAAAGAGCATCGTCTTGCCAAGAACCTTGTCTCGTACCATCTCTATTTCTTGCTAAACCCATCCTCTCCAGTAAGTCTCTAGTAACTAGGAAGGAGGAAAATTATTACTAGCAACCCTCTGAGCTCAAGCCCTTATAAATTTTATTCCATTATTTCATCATTCTCATTTTAAGTAAACAACCCAAAAATTCATTCTCTTTTATTTCATTCAAATTAGCGACTAATTCAATTATTATTAATTATTCTAAAGCTTGATATATGTTAGAGTTTTAGAATTGGGTTTTTTAATTTCTTGTTTATTTTTCATAATATATTCAAATTGAAAGTGCTTTCATTCAAATAGGAGTAAATTTGAGGTATTAGAACATTTAATTTCATCTGTATTTGTCAAAAATATTTTCCCCAATTTCAACCTTTGTTATTTGAGAATTTGAGAATTTTTTATCAAATTAAAGGATGGTTTATGAAATTTGTGTTGGAAGATTTCAATTAGATGCTTAATTAAAGTGTATATTCATTCAATCAATTCTATTTTGGTAAAATTGATCTTTTCCCTAATTTTGGGTTTTTTTAAATGGATTTTCCTAAATTCTTGATAAAGTGAACTAGTTTTATAAAATTTTTATTGATCATATGCAATTTTGATTTAATTAGAAGTATCACTGGATTCTTTTTAAAATTTTTTAACAAATTTTCAAATTTGTTATCTTTCAAGTTGGTATTGTTTTAAAATATTAACTACTAAGAGTGTATATCACTTCATTGATTAAACATTCAAGTGTTTCTAAAAAATTACAGATTTTCTTCTAAATATTGGTTAAGATTGAGTCCGTAATGCTTGTAATTTGTCGAGATACATGTCATGCATAAATATAGGAGCATTTTAGGGTTTAGAAAATTAAGCATTTGATTATTTTTATACTCTCCTATCCTTATATATAGATTGAGTTATTAACTATAAACAAAGGACACCCATGTGCATACTCCAATCTTAGAGCCTTCTTAGGTGATGTATCTCTCTCACCCTTAGAATTTTACCATAAGCCCTTTTTAAGTTTTCATTTTTTTTAACTAATATCAGGGTTACAATTTTAAGTGGTGGTACTTTTAAAAGTAAGAGATCCCATGACATTCAAAAGGGGTGAATTTTTTTAAATCAATTCTCCCCAATTTCAAGATCATGCTTCTAAAAAGCTCCATGAGAATTGTTAATTAATCCCTTATGTTTACATCTTTATAAATAGTATGGTCTTATACAATTTTTCGTGGATCAAGGGTGGGAATCTATTCTTACTCCTCCTTCCAAAATAAGTCCCACCAATGTTGCACTTTTTTTTTTTTTTGCAATCTTAAAGAGCATCAAGAAGATGATGAGTATGTTATTGTCTCTAAAGTTTAAAGTATTTTTATTCATCTTAGTAGGGACTCCATAAATAATATCTTAGGAAATTCAATCCTACAAACTTCTCTCACTACGATTGTCTGTAAAAATACAATGACATAACTCACCCTTTAGCAACTAAATACAAGACCATTTTTGAACTAGATAGTGAGGAAGGTATTATGAAGAACTTAAGTGCAATACTGAAGTTTCATCATTTGTTTATTAAATACAACTTTCTCTTCTTGAGTGGTCGCTTTAATGATTTAGGTTTTGATGATCTTTGAGTTCTCTCTACTATGATGTTAGGTGAGAGAATTCACCTAGGAGATTTTGTTTACACAATATGATTCATTTTTTTGTCCCTAGAAAAAGAATAAAAACATTACTTACTCCCTTATTCTAGGTCAAATCTTCCAACACTTCCTTATTCCTCCTATGGAAGATGATTTTGAGTGTAATTCCTTCTTTGACAAACATACTTTAAAATGCATAGGCTATCAACCTATTGATGGTTATATGACTCGACCTCATTAGCAATAGCAGTACCTTACTCCTCCTATTCATCCTAGTAATGATAAGCCAACTATAAGTCACACTGTTTCTCTACATATTGATGATGAGGGTACTTCTTGTGGACCTCCTTTAGCTCCATTCGATATTCATTCTACTTAAGGAAAACACGACTTTGTTTTACAAGATTCTCTCTCAACTTCCTCCTCCACCACCATCACTTCATAACTAGAGATTTTGTTTTTTTAGATTTTATAACTTTCATGTTTTGATTTTTTGTTTCATTTTGTTAACCTTTATGTATGACATTCTAACTTTCTTTATGAAATTGACTCCTTTTTATTAAGTTTTATTTTCTTTATGATCTTTATGATAGTTTCATGGTTTTATGATTCAAGTCTTGAGGATTTTAATATGTTACTTATGTTTGTATCATCTCTCTTTTTGAACATACTTCACATTTATGCTTTTCCTTGTGATTTTACCTTTTTGCAAGATGCTTGATATTCTACTTATTAAAAGTGGGGTAGCACAATTTATGTATAATATGTACATGATTTATATGTGTACTTTTTTATGATTATAAAAAAGGAGAAAGAGTTGTGTGATATTATGCTCATTTAGGATGAGTAGCAATTTTTTTCTTTTCTTTTCAACATTTTTCAAAATTTCTAAAACTTTGACATATTGCATGAATTTAGGGGGAGTTAGAGTTGAAATTGGAAATTATGTTGAATTTTGATTCCTTTGTATGTTTTAATACAATTAAGGGGAGTTTATCAAAATTGAATTTATGAGTATGATGATCATGTGTCATTTAATTGATGTTACTAATGTTTTATTTGCATTATATCACATGGTTTTATCATCATAAAAAAGGGGGAGATTGTTGAACTACGAAAAGTTCCATCATGTTTTGATGATAACAAAACAATTTTATTACTAAAATTTTGTTACATTTAAGTATGTTAAAAGATAGGTGTATCGACAAAATATGAGTGAATTCGTTTAAAGATTCTTGGAGCTTAATTGGAGTTTATGAAAATTATATACAAAGACTTAAAGCTTTTGAAGAACGAATTAGTGTTGATATAGGTTTATTTATGTAATTTCTATTGCAAGTTTCTCTTAATTCATTTTGGTAATTTAAGAGGCTCATCTATGCATATTTGCTACATTACTTAGAATATGTCTATAGGTTACATAATCAAGATGATTATATATGTTTAAAAATATGTATGTGAAAAAGCCTCTTGATGAATGAGTGTGTGTATGTGAATACATGACTATGTCTATTTAATGAATTTGGTTAAACTATATGAATAATTGATTAAAGTCAAAAGATGGAAGTGTTAGTGTTAAGGAAATTTTTTAATGTATATAAATTGGTTAGGTTAAATGTGATTGGTATCTTTTAATATATGCTGAAATATCTTGAATTTGCTTTAAAATTGATTTATTATAAGTTTGCTTTGTTTAGGCTGAGATAAACTCGGCCTAAGGTTGGTCAGTCAACTAAATTGCCATGATCGATCAACCTAATATCGGTTGATCGACTTAAAGATCAATCAACCAATCTTCTTAAAAAATGAAGCGTGATCCTCACAACAATCATTTTTCCAAGAGTTGGGCAATGAATAGTGACAATTTTTATGTATAAATAGGCTATGATAATGTATTTTTTAATCCAAGAACTATTCTAATCGTTCTTAGAAGTGTTTTGTGTTTTAAAGAAAAGTTTTTTTAGTTTTGTGTAATGTGTTCTTGTGTTTACATTCATTTTCAGAAAGTCTCTTTTACACACCAATGTGAGCTTAAGTGAAATATTTTCAAAAGTTGCATCGTGAGAAAGTGGGGTTATTCTTCAGCTCAAGGAAAAAGAAAAGAGGGAAGGTTATTCTTAAGCCATAAAAAGGAACTTTTATTATCTAATGTTGTATTTTTTGTTGCTATAATGCGAAAATCTCAACAAGTGGTGTTATCACCATTAGTATGTGTAATCAATGAAGAGGAGGCAAATCTAAACCTTATTATCTAAGTGATAATTAAGAGTAAGAAGTCCCAGAAGAATTCGACGTCCTCGTCGAAATAATCTGTGATCGCTCCTCCACGAGTGATTCCCTCGAAGACTCCTTAGCCAGCTTTTGAATGAGGTAGCACATCTCCACATTTATTGGCACTTTACCTAGTACTATGATCCCAATCCGTCAGGGATGCCTTAGCTTGAACTCGCCTTCTCAAGGCTCGTAACCCCCACCAAAGACATGTTGGGAATAGCTTCATCCGCTGAACTTTTCCTATTACCTTGATCCTCCACGATCTTAACAATAATATACTCCTCGCTCGCCTTCTGTTTCGGGCTTCCTCGAGTATAATTTGGTTCCTTGTCAATGATCATAACCAACACTTGTGCTACCAATGTTATAGCCTCTTCCGTCCCTCTGACGAATATACAACACTTAATAAAGAAGGATTTTTCATCATGCATAACCATCATACCTCTTAAACTCGGATACAGCATCGTCTTTGCTGCCTTAAGGAAATCGATCCCCAATATCATTTCGAAATCCTCAAGTGATACGACCATGTAATTCATCTTAGCACGCCAACTCCCTATGCTCACTAGGACGTCGTAAGCAGACCTCATCACTGCTTATGTCTTACTCGTAGGAGTTTTTAACCTTGTTGAGGTCTTGGATACCTTAAGCCCCAACTTTCGCATCATTCTTTCTGCCACAAAGGAATGTGATGCACCCGTATCCACCATTGCGATCACCTCTATCCCATTAACCTGTACTCCCACATACATTAGATCTTTATAGGGATTAGGTTCTCTGCTAACCGCATTTAACAAGACAATCGGATTTAACGCCTCATCATCTGAAGATTCTCCCTCTTCTTCGGCTATCAATGCGTTCAACTTCTTCTTCCTTGAACATTCTCTTGCATAATGTGACTCGCCGCATAGATAGCAAGCAATCTTGCCATTCTTGGAGGACGTCTCCCCACTCTCAGAGCCACTATTTTGTTTGTCTTTCCCCTTGAAGTCTCTCTTCTCGGAGCCCTTCTTCTTCTTCTCCTCGATATTCTCCTATTAGGCTTGATCTTTGCCCTTCGAAGAATTTGATGAATTTGCCTTAGTTTCCTTAATCGCTTGAAAATCCACCAAGGCATCAGCGACCGCGATTACTCGAAGCACATTCTTCACATTCTGCCTCTGCAACTCCATTTGCGCCCATGGTTGTAACCTGGACTGGAAATTGAAGAGTTTGTCCTCGTCTGACATATTTTCAATATCAAGCAATAAAGAACTAAAAGGCTTAACACAGTCCCTTATTGAACTATTTTGCTATAGATTTTTCAAGACATCCCTTGCAAGCCATCAAGTATTCAACGGAAGAAATTGATCATTCAACTCCTTCTTCATGAGCTCTCACATATCCACGGAAGTTCTACCCACACTGATTTCGGAAGAGATCCTCGTTCTCCACCACAGCTTGGCATCACTATCCAAGTACATGACTGTTACATTGACTTTCTCTGCATTGGGTACCCTAGCAGCCGCAAAGTACTGCTCCATATTCCACAAGAAATTCTTAAGCACCTTGGCGTCTCGCATACCTTTGAACACCTAATGTTCACGTACCTTCACCGCTGAAGGTTTTGGTGATAAGCTTTCCGCATGACCAACATATAAAGCAACGACATGCCTCAGCACGGTGATCTCGAATTGGGCTTCCTCATATGCTTTCAACAAATCCTCCATCTATTGTTACAAATGCCGCATCTGATCCTCCATTGCCTCGAATTGCGATTGATAAGATGTGACATCTTCTTCACCCGTAGGAATTGGTCTAAAGAGTGCCTCCACCCTAGACACTCATTTTGTTAGATTGCTGCCTCTTGCCATCTCGAAGTAAGTCTCTGATACTAATTGATAGAGGGATCTCCTTGGAACTCGATCTTTCACCGAGGTCTAGTACTAACACCCTTGTACGGCAGTCTCACTTAGATCTGCTTAAGTAAGACTCAGCCCTTAACAACCCTCGCAGTGTTTCGCTCACACACTCAAAGTAACAAATCTTATCAAAGCAATAAAAAAATAAAGGCAATAAGAACACGAGAGATATGGTAAAATTACCAACCTTTATATTACTTCACCTCAAAAGAATACAAGGAAGCTCTCTATTTAAGTGAGTAGAGCAAAGCTCGAATGACCTATATATAGGTCATCTGGTTTGGAAGCCAAGTTACAATCCGAATCCTAACTGAACTGCACTTCCTAAGATCGTGTTAAGATCACGTTCTACCATTATTAAGATTACATCACGTGGCTAATCAGATGACATCCCCGTTTGAATAGGACTATAACTGATAAGATATAATTATAACAGAATACAATAAGATAAGAGTTTACATTTGACTAGGATTCTACATCCTTATCTTCGAAGATCTCTGTTATCTTCAGATGTTCAGTCCCACTGCAACTCTATTTGTCGCTACATCATTCAAGATTTTCCACGATCTTTATCAGTAGATGATGCTGTGTGATCTTGCCAAAGCCCGTATAACACATTGGTCCAATCCAATACTTCTCCACAATAAGTCCATTAGTCGTGGTCCATTTATCCGAGTGTGTGGGACAATTCAATCCCTGGAAGGTCTGAAACTCTACCAAAATTCGCACTAAATCTGATCTCACTTGCCCACGTTTGCCTTAGTGAATTTGTATGCCTCCTTCATGAGTGTGATCCAACTAATCTTCCCTCGAAGGCGCTTCACGTGTCGAATCTCCCCTATCCTGAGATCTTCGTCGACACTTCCCGCATTCCTCGCTTACTCACAAATTTTTCGGGACTTTACCTTATTTTCTCATCAACACCCTTTCTTCGTGTTGATTTGCGTGCCAAGCATTGGCTAAAGCTCGCCAACACTTGCACAATCCTGCTGCATAGACTTAGGGGTCTAACAGTAGGTATGGAATTTCAATTATAAAGAGAGCGAGAGATACTAATGTTATGGGACCACAATTTTTTAATTAGTAATATTGTAACATATGGTATAATTAATGTTGTATTTAATGATAAAAATAATTGAGGTTGCCTTTAAAAGTTTAAAAAACATCATATTTCTTTTTAGGGGAAAATTAGGGAGTCACTGTTAAGTGGTCCTCTTGTGGTCATCAAGAGTTTTTTTTTTTTTTAATTTGTAAAGAAATACAGAGGTAAAAAAATACACATAAAAATAATATGAAATTACATTTTTATCATTAGTTAATAAAAACAAGGAGAGATAAAATTGTAATTTTATATAAAAAAAATGAAATCTGCGTAAAATTTACATAAACTTTACATTGGGACTACAAAAGAGCCCCCAAATAGTGGCTTCGTATTTTTTCTTTTATTTTAAAATATTTTAAAATATTAAAATTAAATTTAAATGTTATAAAATATTAAGATCTAATTGAATATTAATAAAAACTTTATGATTGAAATAATGCTATTTGCTTTTACAATGGTCTATCATAATCAAATTGGGCACTTTTTCAAGCATGAAAGCAATGGTTTCCTAAAATTGCACCACCGGAGTAGGCTGTGGAAAGAGCTCAGGAAAGTTGCTGCTATTGAGTTGATTTGATAAAATTCTTAACATGGATCCATGATTTCGTAATCATCTAAATACAAAACTTTGGATAAATGTATGCCTAAATCTAAACGGTTCGTAGCAGTGGGCAACGGGACCGCCACCCACCGCCACCGCTGACTAGTCGATGGACAGTGATGGGACCCAGTTGAAGAAATCATCGGATTCAACAAAAAGGAGTATCTTATTACTTTCTGAACTTTTTTATAAGATCCAAGATGGCGTGCTTTGAGTGGGTTGGTGTTTGAGATCTGTATCATAGTTAAAGTCTTTGGATATCTTTTCTTTTTCTTTTAGCAGGATCACTTTTTGTAGATTCTGAAAGAAATGAGTACTTGGAAAAAGGGGGTTTATTAATGATGATTAATTGGAATTAATAGAGTTAAGTGGCAATCCTATCGAAAGTAACGTAATGACAAATAAGAAGACGCATACATGCATTATTAGTAGAGCAACTTAACCAAACCCTAAATCCGGTGCAAGAGATAAAAGGGCATGGCATTATATCAATTCTTACAACAAAAGTAAGATTGGCATTGCAATTCAAGAATCAATTGATCAAATGCATTCTTCCAAAATCTGCACATCACCATTAACAATATGTTACAGCACATTACAAGAATTCTATTATTACAACAGACAACTGACCTCCAACTCTCTCCAAGGTTTAGAATTCCGAAAGCAAAAACAAGAACCAGAGGAAAAAGTGTAGAAAGTGTCAAACATCATAAAGCAATTGGAATGGCTGCCTTAGTGTTTCCTGTGGTGAATCATAGAAGAAACGACTTCAAACCCAACTTCTGTATGTTCAAGATTGATTTACAGTTTTACACCATCATACATGAAGAAGAGTAACCTTTATCAAGCATAGTATCTGAATGAATCATTCAACTCGGAATTGGCGCCTGTCGCGTGAGCTTCGTTCAACCCAAAAAGAAGTGCAACTGCCACATAGACCCTTTAAAGGTCTTTAAGAAAGTTCTTCTTTGTTGAACTTGTTCCATGCTTCCTGTTTTGTTGCAAAATAAATTCCAACATGAGTTCTAGAACAACAGCACAGTTTGGATATCAAACCACCATAATGGCCGAGGTGCAAGTAAATAGGCAAATATAGATGCCAATCAATTTCAATTTTCATAACACTTAGGAGGGAAATTATTACTTGTATTATTTTTTATCAACTAGATTAGGGGGAAAAAAGACAGAAGTTAAAAGAAGCTCATCACTCATCTAGCATCTCCCAAAAGTAAAATCAGAGGATAGCTTCTTTACTAAAGACGATCTCAGCAGCA
This sequence comes from Pinacopodium congolense, assembly GCA_028565735.1. Classification (NCBI taxonomy): domain Eukaryota; kingdom Viridiplantae; phylum Streptophyta; class Magnoliopsida; order Malpighiales; family Erythroxylaceae; genus Pinacopodium; species Pinacopodium congolense. Next base: position 5,937,710 of record JAOXYD010000002.1, read on the forward strand.
AACATAACCATGAATAGTTTATTCTATGTACACAAAAGAGAGAGAGAGTGGGAGAGAGTTTAGATTACCTTGAGGATATCAAAGACTTTCTCAGCAATATATCTTTGTTCAAGGGTGGCACCTTTCTGCTGAACCTTATCTGGATGGACGCATAAGGTTGCCTTCCTATACACTTTTTTCACTGACGTTGATGTTATCAGATCAGTCAGTGAAACTGGCTCCCAGCCACATTCAGACCACAAAACCTGTTCATGATTACATATGTAAAGAAGCTTAATCCTTATTCAATCAAAAGAAGTTTAAAAACAGAAGGAAGAAGAAACCAGATATAAAAACTCAATAATAGACTAAAAGTGGAAGCATGTACTTCATTTTCTGGAAACAATTAACACTTCTACTGTCAATTATAAAAAGAATAGACGAATTCAATACAGAAACTAGTTGTTGCCCATAAATATACAGAAAGTTGAATCAAAGTGGGTATCTTTGTATACATAAGTTATGTTGTTAAACAACATACATATTGCATTGATGATAATAGTGCACGCATATTTCCTTCTTTTCCTGCAGCCCAGCGCTTTATTTGAGCATCCATTTGATCAGCAATTCTCTGCAATTAAGATTCAACTTGATTAATAATTAAACAAAAAGGCAATCCAGACAAACTGTTGTATTTTTTCAACTTGCACAATTTTGCACAAATGCATAGACATACTAAGCTCAGTACAAGTTCACCTTTAACCCATAAGACATACCACTCACAAAACATGCATTTAAATTCACAGCAGCTAGTAGAGAACAAGCACAAAGACCCAAATAGTAGCACAAAATTCCACAAGATAATTGCACTTACGCGTCTTTCTTCCTGCTCATGATGAGTCTGAAACTCACGCTGATTCATGTCAGCAACTGCTTGTGCCTGTCAAAAGTTCAAATTTTTATATATTCTACTGTGAAGGCAAACTATCATATAATTTGTATAAATTGGACCTAATGCTGGATATAAAAGTTCATTGATAATACATTGAAATTCCTCAAGCAAGATGCAGCTATAACAGTACATTCTCACTATTCTATTTGCAAGTAGGGTAAGCTTAAGATTGAAATCAACTAGTAGTTTATTAAGTAGAATAGTTACCTGTTCAAGGAAAATACTTACTTTAACATCATACTTAATCAGAATTCATGGATGTGTTAATCAATCCATTGATGATTGGTCATTTCAATTTATCAAGAATAAGAGATAAACATCAGATACTTATTGAAATCACTTTTTCTCCTAGCCAAATATTGGATTTAATGAACCTTCAGCATCAATGCAAACATAAAAATATAAAACCACATCCACGTACAAACATAACTAGACTGGCCAAAAAGAAATGATTAGTAAGGATCCAAACGAAAGGAAAATACATACCACACGGTGCTGTGTCCTCTGATGACGTCCCAATCTGGCTTTTCGTCTTTCTTCACTTTCTCCATCAACTTCCGGGAATTCTCCAAATGATGGAGCAGCTTTTGGGAAAACAGAGTAATGATATAATATTAGAATAAAAATGAATGGGAACAATATATGAGTTGTCATAAGCAAGACTCAAAAGTTAAGCAATTACCCCCAAAAATTGATGAAAGGTCATCCACCATATTTGTCGCAGAAGAAGCCTTCTTCATAGTAGATGAGGCAGAAGATGATTTCTTCTGGACAACATCAGGCTTTCCTTTTACTTTTGTGTCAAATAAAGGATCCTGCGAAGGTAATCAGGAAACAAATAAGTAAACTAATATTGTCATAGACACCGTTCATTTGCAAACGAACAGTACTCACCAAAGGCATGGCTCTTGACTTTGGCACGCTGTTGGATCGAAAACCCACTCCAAAAAAGGATTCTAGATCATCTACATTTTTGTTCTGAGTCTGCCTTGCTGCATCTTCAGCCTCTTTAAATTTGCTAGATTTTGCATCTTTCCTTATCCCTTCTTCCCTCGTATACCCATCAGCTTTATTTCGTACCCTACCTGTGGCAAAGTCCTCAAGTTCATCTATTGGAGAAGCATCTGAGCCCTTGACTGCAACAGAAAGCACCTTAATGATATTGAAGACTATACACATCAAGGTAATAAAGTGTCGATGTGCAGCTATTATTTCCTCTAAAAAATGCAAAACAACCTTTTCCAGCCTTCAAGACTTGTCCTGACTTTGGAGGAGGCCTCAATAATGGGGAAGCAACTGATGAACCAGTGGAAGTTTTGCTTTTAGAAATATTAAGCTTACTTATTCCATCCAGTGTATCTGTAAATATTGAATTTGATGAGGTTGAATTTGATTCCAGTACTACAAAAGGGTCCTCTATTGATGTATGGGTCACTTTAGTTGTCGCTGTACTTTCACTGTTGCAGAAGCATAAGAGGAGGAGGGGAAGCAGAGAAAGATTTCTATTAAACAAGTCTATAAAGACAAATTAATTGGGTCAACCAGCAAAACAACCAATAAACTTCAAAATAATTGAATGCTACACATCCCTAAGCTCAGGCAAAGGCACCATCTCAGCCATTCTTTTATACACAAATATTCACAATGAAACAATTACTAAGGTTACTCAGAGGGTAGATAGCTGAGCTAGCTCAATATTGAAACAACCTAGAATGTAAGATGACTAATTTAATAGAAGATAAAAAGAAATTTTCAAAAAGTAAAGCGGTATGAATTGTTCCTGTGTCTCAACAATGTGAATACAACATTCAAAAATAATCTAGCGCAAATCATTATATATCACACAAAAAAATAGCTGACCCAACATCTCCAATGTAATATGCTCAATTTCAAGCGTTGTGTAACATAAAAAAAGGAACAAAAAGAAAAAAGGATCTAGGAGGTTTTACACACAAAACAACGTGCTAAAGACTATGCAATGGTTGAGGCGAGAGAAGCAGTCAAGGATTGAATGGCCTAACAGCCCAGAGTAATGTGTTACAACCTGCATACTTCCCACAGATAGATGCTGCAATGAAAACTTTGTTATCAATTCCAAAATTGACAATCCTTTCATCATGTCACAAAACCTTTTTCCTGTTGACTGTCGATTTCCACATTCATATGAAAACAAAATCTAAAGATTATATGTGTTCTGTATCCATGTCAGCAATCAATGTCTTATCAAACTTAAAACTACTCCAAAACTCGTAGTGATTAAACTCCACAGGAGTCGATCACTAAGCTCAAGGACATCTAAAGCTATTTTACCATCCTTCCCAATAAAGCTATCAATAAATTGAGCATTGTCATCAAATGTAGGATTTAAGATATTGCATATCCGTTGAAGAAAAATCCTTCAGTCATTATAAAACATTTCCTGCGTTCACTTACACTTTAATTCCATAGACAAATCTGCGTAATGAAACTATCTTCAATTCTTCATAACCATTCCTCTATTTAGTCCAACCTCCTCGATAAACCAATAACTAGGGTCACAAATGACACCTTAAGCATTGACATTTAGTTGACTAGGAGAACATTGTCAATTTTGCAATTAATTAAAACCACAATTGCTTGAATCAAATGGATACCTTTTCCTTGACGTAGTGGTTGAACCAAAGCCAGGCATTAAATCATCGAAACCAACCAATCCATTTCGAGCATTCTGCTTTTGATTAGAAGAAGCAAAAGACCCAAAAATGTCATCGTTGCTAGTAGAACTGGTACTGTACATCCCACCAAACACATCGTCATCAAAAGAAGATTTCGCACTCGAATAATTGGGAGTTGATAAAATCGAATCGTAATTAAACGACGACCCATTGCTGCTTCTACTTGCTTGCTTCGTATTCGTTTGAATGCCACCAAAAATATCAAAACCATCATCTAAACCACCAAAAGTCTGCAGCTTGGAATTGGAAAAGAGGTTTCCATCATTGACGAAAGACCCATTACGCAAATTTGAATTGTATGAAGAGCTCGAGGAATAAATCGGATTGGAACTAAAACTCCCTGTTTGAGCACTGATTGGATTGTTGGCCCCTTTAGGTGCAGCCATTGGAGCAGATTTCCCCTGAGGTTTCAATCCATAACGCTCCGTCAGGACCCCAAACTCGTCCATATTTAGCTACAAAACAGGGTATTTAAAAACAAGAACGTTCAATATCTGTCGTCCTGCGATGATCGACAAAATGGGTGTCTTTGATCTATAAACAACACGCAAAAAACGTACAGATCTTGGTGAGAATGGATTGCAATTCAAGCAAAGAAAAGGGAACTTCGAACATGGGAAGTTACAATCTTTTTGCTTTTTCTCTTTCCTTTTTTCCCTGAATCTTTCTGCTTGACCCAAAGATGTCAGAGAACAATCTAAAATGGGTAAGTAAAGTTGGGATTGTAGACGGCCGCAAACAAAATAGCGGGGATCGAGCGATTAAGAAATTCTGAAGGAATAAAATTTTCCGGGAATGTGTAGACGAGAATTTCGACTTCCAAATCCCTCCTCTCTCTCTCTCTCTCTCTCTCTCTCTCTCTCTACCCCCCGTATCTCTCCTGTGTTGTATATGTGAGCGATCGTGTCGGAAAGATGCTTTGCCAAGCTGTAGTACGTGTCGGTGATGGGTGAAATGTGGATGCAAGTCTTGATGTAACGATGCTTGGTCATCGGTGGCAAATCTTGCAATACTTTTCATTAATGTAGTTGATTTCCCTGTTTTCCTTTATTCTTAAACACTATTTTAAAAATCGACCGAACGTGAAATTAATGAAAGAAAAGATTTAAGATTTAGATGTTAAATTAATATTAAGTTATTATAAAATTAATTTTGAATCGGTATAAAAAATATAAATTTTTTTAAAAAAATAAAATTCAAAAAAAACAAAACACGGCCCCCTAGCAAGGTCACATTAATCGTTGAGTAGGGTGCCATTATTTATGAGCAAGGTGCCATTATTGGATGGTAGGCTGCTGTTAATACACGTGCAATAGCAATTTTGACCAAAATCTTCAATATTTGCAGCTTGTCTTCTTCCTGCACTTGCAACTGCACAAGTCCTATATAAAAGGACTTCTCCCAAACATTTTAGGCAACAGTTTTAGGATTAAAACACATTATTTTCGAATCGAGTAGTCTTAGGTTGTTTTTCATTTCTTTCTTTTGTAATTTGAGTTTTTCAGGTTTTTTGGAGTTCCAACAGCAATAGTCACGTAGTTTTGATTTAAAATACCATATGGGGATGTGATTTAGTTCATTCTAAACTCTTAATTTCTTATATTATTGTTGTTATTTTGAATTAATCAAAGTATTATTGCTTAAATTATATTTATGCTTTGACTAATTGTTGCGCTTAATGTTTAATTTCAGTTAAGTTATTATGATTAATGTGTTTATGGATGGTAAATTGTGTGATTTATGATTAATGCATGATTAGTGAATTAATATTTGCTTATCTGAATGCTTAATACTTATCCCGAACTGATCACTTAGGATATTGCCTTTATACAATCCCGGACCCAACAGTCTCTACCTAAGTTATTAGAAAAGTCGATAAACAACATGGTTTAAATTAATAAACTAACTGAAGATTGATTGATCGTAAGGGTACTAGTCTTAGATTATGATAATTTAAGACTAGACTTCCTACGCTTTAAGCTAATTACATAAGTCTGAGGCATAACCAAACCCTAGCCTAGGAACAATAGAGATAAGTCAGTGTCTTAACCATAACGCTGCCTTGAAATAGAGAAGACCTTAGATTAAGCATCACTGATCCATCAATTAAATCAGCAACTACTAAAACTTAACTGAATAAATTAGGAAAAGTAACCTCCGACCTTGTTACAATAGATTGAAATTTTTCTAGGATTTTTAGATTGGCTTTTAGTTATTTATTTTATAAAATCATAAAGCTGAGTGTTCTCAAGATAATTGCAATCCGATTGAGCTAGTACTTACATTCTATAAACTTCCTCGTGGGATCAATACTCTGAGTCTTAAATATATTCCACTTTATTACTTGATTCGATCGGTACACTTACCGAAAGTTGGTCTTCAATTAATTGTTAAATTGTCCATTGAAAGATAGAATAATTAAAGCTAATTTTCTATGTGACCAACCGCAATCAGCTACATATATGGCCTTCCTTATTATAGAGCCTCCAACTACTACATTAATTGTTCATCTTATATGTTTGTTCACCCCATTGTAGAATGGTTGCAAAAGGAACTCCTGGGGTAGATTGTAATAGGGATAGCTCCTTTATATTTCCTTAAACAACACCCATGCGCAAAATAATGACTCCCCATCACTTTGTTTAAAAGTTCATGCTCTCCTTAACGATCTTTGTAGGCCTTGTCAAGGGGAAGTACTTATCTAGGCAGGCTTGTGAAAGTTTCGCCCATATAGTGACGCATTCTAAGTTGACAGAATTTAACTATGCCTTAGCTCAATCTTTTAAGGTGAATGAACACAACTTCATTTTGGCTTCATTTTTCAACGAAAATTATATCGAAATGTGTCACAAATTTCTAAGAAATTTGTAAGATGGCCGTTGAGATCTTCATTCTCTATGTTGTAGAATAGTATCCTAGTTTGAAATATGTTAAGGCCATGAGTTCCCTCCTTGATGTCCTTCTATTGTCATAGTTCTTTGAATGGTTTCTCCACACTTTGCTCTTCTAAACTCTTTTTCTTATCTTGTATTATCATAAATCTCTTTATTAGTTAGCTCACTTAACCTTCTCATACTCCTTGTGATCATGCTTATGCAATTACACAAGGAAGAGTATCAAAATCCTTAAATCAAAATCAATTAAACCAAACAAGAAGCTAATGCTACTAATCACCAATAAAAATTCCAAAAACTTACTAATTGTTAAACAATATCTAACTTGTTTTACACTATATATCAATTAAACGAGCTGTAAAATTGTAATGTAACAGATATTGTCCCATTAGGATTAGGTTCAATCACTTAAAATTTTGATTTATATATTTTCCAAGTCACAAAAACAAAGAGAAAGAACTCAAAATAAACTAAAGTAAAACATCTTAACAAATTGAGGAACTGATAGTTCGTCGCAAACTATCAAATAATAATCCTCACAAAACCTAACGATGCTGCTAGGGTGAGCTAGGGTCGAATCCATTGGCAGTTAGGGGGTATTGCTATTTATAATGTTGTAAAGAAAAAAAAATCCTTAAATGAAAATAAAACTAACATAATCAAGACAACAACAAACGAACCAAAAAGATAAACACATTCAAAGCATAATAAACTAACAACAATACCAAAGAAATGGGTCAAATGTATTGTTAGGATTCTAGGATAACTTTTCATTATCGAACTTAGGTAAGAGGTGCTCTAACTATGGTGTTACCCTATAGGTTCGAGGAAGCTCTCACACCCTTAGTTCCTCAAACTTAAGAATATTTAACAAGTTCTAGAAATCTCTCTATTTTCACTATAACATAAAATAAGCTCTCTAGATTTAATGGTTAAGATGTATTATGTTCTAAGGAACGATTAACTTAAGCCACTAATACACTAGCTTGGAAAGTATAACGTATCCTAGAATAGTTCGTTAAGTATCCAAACATATCCAACTAACTTATAGCTATGTTTTGGAAATTGAAAATGACAATTACATATCACATGCTCATTCCTAGCATTCAAATTAGGAAATTACCTAAAGGGCGATCAATCCAAAAGATAATACATAATTCATGTCATTTAACCAAGGTTCCAAACAAGCCTATCCTTAAAAACACCAAATCAATTCAAAGTAAACTTCATTGTCAAAATTAATTATCCTTTCATCCTTCCTAAACCTTTAAGCCCCTAAACACCTAGCCACATATACTTAAATTAACCAAAAAAGATTAAAAAACCCAATCCAAACCTAATTAAATAAAACTAAGACTAGAAAATTAAACAAATCAAAGAAAAGAGGCATTCAAAACTTAATCTAACATAGAAAAAAATTACTTAAACTATTAATTAATTAACTAATACTTAATTCAACTAAACTAAAATTAAAACTTTAAATAGAAATTTTGCATATTTTTATTGAACAATAATAACCAAATACACCAAAAATAATTGCAAAACTATCAAATAAAACTTAACACAAATTAATACTTGAAATTAAAATCAAATTATATTACATAAGAAAGCATCAAACTAGTGAACTAAAATTAAAGCATTTAAAAATATGGATAAACAACATTTGAATGTGAAAACGAACAACTTAAACTAATGAAACATCAAAATCAAATGAAATAATTGAAGCAAAAAAAAAAAACAATGAAAGCTTCCTTAAAAAACATTTGTAGCATCTCTATCCCAAGGAAAACAAGCTCTTGTTGAACACTTTGCTACTAGACCTCCCAAGGAAAGCTCTTCACTTTGATATTGTTCTATTCAACTCTTATTGCTTTGTTTTTGAAGGCTCTCCCTTCTAATTTGTCTTGGAAAGCTTTGTGAAGCTTTCATTTTTTTGCTTTGAAATATTGGGACATGTGTACCACTCAAGGAAAGCTTTTTGCTTCTTTAATCAAGCATCTACCATTTTTATACAAATATTTCAAACTTTATCTTATTTGTCCTCAAGTGATGTTGTCCCAGTCTCTTTTTATTGAGCCTTTATTTTGAAGGTTATGTCATTTTTATCTTGACAGGGGTCAAATTAATATGATTTTTATGGTTAATTTGATGAATTATGACCCCTATATCAGTGTTTAAATGTTTAATTG
>JAOXYD010000002.1:5946537-5957193 GCA_028565735.1 Pinacopodium congolense
AAAATTGAACTTAAATTATATAAAAATTTAGTAAAAATCTATCTTAAAAATATTCTAAAAGTCACTTAAAATAATTTGACTAATAATTATTGTCTTGATCTTTTATTATGAATTATACTTATTATTTTACATATATTGTTATAAGAATACATTTTTAAATTCATTAATATTATTTTTACTTAATAATAATTAAATAATTTAAGAATATTTATAAATATTATGTACAAATATTCATTTATGAGATGAATTTATATTAAAATTTTCAAAATAGGTTATTAATCTAACTTTTTTACATTTTTCAGTTAAGTGACTAAGATTTAAAATCATTTTCAATTGAGTGATTAACATTTAAAAAAATTAATCAAAAGAGGTAAAAACGTTAAAGTGAGTCAGGTTGGATCATAGTTGTTAGGTCGGGTCGGGTCAGGTCAGTTCAGGTCAGGTCAGGTCAGGTCAATGACTAACGGCGTTAAGTTTTTTCACTCAACTAGTTAACTTCTCAAATGTTAATCACTCAATTGAAAATTTTGAAAACTTGATCACCTAACTGAAAAAATTTCAAAAACTTAATCACTTAATTGATTGTTATCCCTTCTCATTTTCAATTTAAATGTAATCTTCTACTTTCATCTTTTTTTTTCTTAATTAACATCATGCTTTGTTCATAGATAAGCTTCAATTTTGTTCATGTTATATCTATTAACATCGTTCATCTAACATCGTTAATGTGTATCCACCATTATACATCATCATTAATTGACATACACCTACATCACTATCTCAACTACTTTCCTCTAATCATAATTCATAAAGGCAATACAATTAATTTACAAGCTATGATGTTTCACAGCGGCATCTTCCAATGTTAATGAAGTATATACAAAAAAATGTGGAAGCGAAATTGACAATAGCATGAACCAATAGTGTATATTTCAATACTAACTTGCGATTTAAAATGACGTTATAGGGCTTCAACTTAGGGTTTAAAAAATTAGTTTGAACCGAATCAAAATATTGGCCCGTACTGACCGGTTTTGGGTTGGTTTAATATACTAACCCAAAATCAAACCAATATTATAAATTTCTTAAAGTTTATGATTGGGTTGCAATTTTCAAAAGTTTAAAACGTCAGTCGACCGATGTTTGAATTTTTTATGCTTCATAATTCACACTGTCAATCACTTAACTTGATCATAGATTTTATTTTGAATTATTTGACCAAAAATTATGAATACCTATGCTGACTTTTCATTCAAATCACACCTTTTGAAAATCATGTTCCAAACTTCTAGCATATTGAGTTTCAACTTTTAAGAGCATGTTACTCATCTTAGCACTTCCGAATCATAACAAGTTTATTATTATTATTATTATAAAAAAAATAAAAAAGTATTATTTTCATATTTTAAAATATTTCAATTTTTTCAAAATTAAATAATCGATATAATCTATTAACTAATATATATATTTAAGGTGTATAAGAATATTTTGGTTTTAAAATTTAAATTTTTATATTTCACTAGAAATATATTTTTCCATTTAAAAAAATTTACAAAATAAGAAAAATAAAATTATATAATTAAATAGATTATTATTTTAATTTTTAATGATGTTTGGATACAATTAATTATATTTTCATAATTGGAGGTTATTATTTTATAATATACTGATTTATTGATATTCAGTAATGTGATTTGATGTTTTATTATTATTTTTATATTAATTAAGGTTGATGTTTATTTTAAAAATAGATGAAAATTAATATTAATATAAATGAAGAAAATAGTTAATTTTATATTGTTATTATTACATAATGCTTTGATGTATTAATATTAATTATGATGGTTGGAAGATTGTTTTTTTATTTATACTAATTCAAGTTATAATTTATTTGAGACATATGTGAAAATTGATATTAATAAGTATAAATATTGTATGAAAATTATATTATAATTATTGTATTGATTGAATGATTGAAACATATTAAAATTATATTTACAGGGAATGCATAATATATACATGAACTATTTTGCATATTTTAAAAAAATTCGGAGCCATTTTATAATTTTGAAAAATTGGCTAGTAATAGTACTAGTATGATACCATTATGAGGTGAAAACTGATAAAATATTGTTCTAACCATGTGATTACCTATTCCAATTACGTAGTAGAGATATTACAAATACATTTTATAAATTAAGACAATGGTGATCATGCCAACAACTTACATCTCGACTATTAATGGAATATGATTTTCACTATCATTTACAGACAAGGTTTGTAATCATTTATCAAACTAAAACATCCATATTTTCAAATACATAGGTAGAAGATTATAATCTCCACAATAAAACGAAAACATAGTAACATTGTATTGAACCAAACTTTCACTAAATTTCAACCTTTTAATTATACCATTATATCTCTTATCACTTTGACTTCTCAAATTTAGACACATCTTGTTAGACCCTTAAACTTCGAAGCATTTCTCAACGACCTTCTAAAAGCGCCTTAGGGGGAAGGTTAGCTGGATTGCATGTATGAGGGAGGCATGCGAAAATACTAAGGCAAACGTAGGCAGGTGGGATTAGACTTAGTGTGAATTTTGATAAAGTCTCAGATCTTGTAGGGATTGACTTGTCCTACACTCGGATGAACAGATAACAACTAGCAGACTTGTTATGCGTAAGCATTTGATTGGATCAGTGCGCTATGCAGGTTTTTGATAAAGATCACTTAGCATCATCAATGGATAAAGATCATGGGGAGATCTTAGATGATGTGGTGATATGAAGAGTTAGAGTTGCAGTGGGACTCAATATCTGAAGATAGTAGTGATCTTTGAGGATACAGATGTTAGTTTCTTAGTCAGATGTAAACTCTAGTCTTTCAGTTGTAATATAATTTTTTTATTAGTTAGAGTCTTATTTGGATGGGGTGTTATTCAATTGATCCACGTGATGTATTATGGTAGAGATTGACGTGATCTTTAGCACGATTTTAGGAAGTGCAGTTCAGTTATAATTCAGATTGTAACTTTGCTTCCAAGTTAGAGGGCCTCTAAATAGCTCATTTGAGCCTTACTCTTCTCATTCAATCAGAGAGAACTTCCTTATATTCTTTTTAGGGAAAGTAATATAAAATTTGGTAGTTTTACCGTATCTTTCGTGTTCATTATTTCTTACTTTATTCCTTTATTACTTTGTTGCATTAGTACTTCAAATGTGCGAGTGAAACACTATGAGGATTATTGAGGGCTAAATCTTACTTAAGCGGATCTAAGTAAGATTGCCGTGTAATTACTTAAGTGGACTTAAGTAAGATTGCCGTGTAAAGATGTTAGCGCTAGACTTTGGTGAAGGTGTTCGAGTTCCAAAGAGACATTTGTATTATATCCCACATAAGATTTTATGCCGATGCATAATACATCTTCATTAATTCACACTTCACATACAAGCCAAATGGTATTCTTATGTTTGGATACCTAACAAATTTCACACTAAGAAAATACAAAAATTAAATCATAACAAAGATAACTATTGCTTCTTAAATCAACGAAGGATTACACCCACACGACAAACAACCTAGTCTTATAGCTCATTGTCTTTATCATTTGCTTCATCTCATAATTTACAAGTTCTTTTTTCATTACCAATGTATTCCTATTATTCTAACACTTTGTGTCCCTGCTATTGTAGTGTATACTTGCACTATCCCTTTATTAGCATGGTTTCCACTTTAGTCATTTACATGTCCATCTTCTTATTTCTAATTGAATAAAATATAGGCTACGCATTGAAAGGTATTATTTTCAAAAATCATGTCCTTTATTTCATAGAACAAGAAATATAGTTCACCCTACATACAACATTCCTTGAAAAGGCCAACCACATTTTCAAAGTTAAAAGCTCCTTATATCATCTTCTCGCAAATGTCGTACATGTGATCAATTGTATTCTAACTTCATTTTAAGAAAATATCACACTTCTTTGTAAAGACTTAGCAACATGAATTTGCATTAAATTTGGTGCAAGTTTCAATTTCCCTACTAATAACCACTAATTGAACATACAAACAAACAAAATTTTAAACAAATACAACTACTGTACTTGTTAGATAACGAGGCATTTATATTAACCAAAAAATAAAGACCTATATATATGCATTTTTAGGGCAGAAAAACTTGCTTATCAGAATGAAATCCTTATAAACCATTTTTCAGTAGTTTCACATGGAGGAGAGACGTGCATCAAATCTTCATACTATTTCAGAAACCTTAAGGGGGCACCTATTATTTGACACTAAATTCAAGCTGAAGGACTATGATTTTCTTTTGTTTATTTTGTTCATCCAATCCTCTGTACATGATGTTCCAAGCTATGTAGCTTCGAACTTGTGATGATGTTCAATGGCCATTGTGTTCTCCTTAAGTTGAATCTGACCTTTGTTAACAAGTTAACGATTATGGATCACATCAACTCTACAACCTGCCTGCATTTTCAACTCAATTATTCTATATTCTTTGAAATAATGGCCCCAGTTTATCTTTATCATAGGTTAATGTTATGCAAGATTTGACTAGAGGTAAGTCGAATTTCATCCACCATATCTTGGCTATTCTCCTACATGTTCTCTATCCCATATATCCCCATTGTTGTTTAAGCCTAACCAAATAGCTGAATCTATCTGATACAAAACTGGCCAATGGCCTATAAGCACCTAGATATCAACAAAACAGTAATATTATGTAACATCCTTAATGATTAAAAAACAAAAGCATATTATGGTGCATTCATCACATCAACCATATGCCATAGCCAAGGCCATGTTCTAGAGCACATCATCATAACTATTATTTTGCTTCCAAAAGCTCAATAAATCTATTTTGTTGACTAGAAAGGAGCCCAATTAATATCCATCTTCATATCAATTTGGTCAGTTACAATATTAGAATCATTGTGCCTATTATACAAATCAACCTTGATGTTGCTCCATTTTATGATGTTTTAATATAACATTAAGGAAATTAGATCAAAATTTCTGTTGCTTCTCATGCATTTGGCACATAATTCCATTATCCAAAATAGAAACTTTTAAGATCAGAGTTGCACAATTCCTTAAACTCAATTGCCTTCACCTTAACAATGTCACCATGGCTACTCAACTACAAATAAACAACTGCATCTCAGAAGAACTAAACCCCATTTCAGCCTCGTTTTATTTAAGGAAAATACAGTTGAATTTAACTTACCAATGGCATTGACTACCAACTGGCAACTATTTTTTCCTATAACTAATAAATTAATATACCAACGCCTACTATTATGAAAATATGATAAAAAAAATTACACAACTCTAAAAATTATCCCTTCCCTCCCGTTCCCAACCCAATGAAATAATGCATGTCACTAATTAACTCAATTCTACTTGGAAAGGGGTAAGTGTTAACATTACGTATCTCAGCAAGAACCGAAGAATTAGCTTCTAACTCATTGTTTACTCCCTACTAACATTAATTTAATATACTTAACGAAGTACATGGCACTACAGGCTATAAGGGACACAGAACACGAGTCGCATAGTTTTATTTTAGGCAAAAAGGCTTATTGAGACCTTAATATTTTTTATTCAATTTGAGTCAGACCATAATGTCTTGAAATGTTTAAAAAACCTTAAAGTTTCAAAAACGTTAAAAAAGAACCCAAATGTTTATAAAAATATTTAAAATAACCTCAAACCATTAATTCTGTTAGTTTTTTTGTTAAGTTTGAAAAGGATTGTCCACGCCACACAATTTTTTTTTTCAAAAATTTTGACTGGGACCCACATCCAAAAACTTCTCCCACTCCCAAATTGTCTTTCTCCTTCACCTGTCCAACGGTGATTTCTGTGAAGCATGCCTCTTGTTCTTCATTCCTTTACCGACACCTTCTTCCACCGCACAATTTTTTTCGTTTGAAATAGGTGTATTTTTCTTTTTATTCTCCCTCCATCGACATCTCCATTATCGTGGTCGTGTCTCTCTGTCTTTTTTTTTTACGGTTTACCTGAACAGTGGGGTTTGATTTCTGACTTCCATTCGCGTCTCCATCAGTAGCTACTTTTCTCTGGTAAGCTTTGTCCTCTTGTAGATTGTTGTGTCGCCTTATGCTTTTATTAGTTGTCAATTGTTAACGCTTTTTTGTCTGGTAATAGAGAACAAGGCAAGTGAAAAGAACAACTTTTTGTGGTCCAATTTGTTGGCTTGTGCAAAAGGAACAGTTACCTTTTACTGTCGTGAGAATAGAAGTGCTAATAAAATAATGTCTTCAGGAAGACATTAACAAAAATATAGTGAATATTTTCTATTTTATATTGGTAATAAAATTCAACTTATAAAAACGGTATTTATGAAATGTAACTGGGAAAGGAAGAGAGAATTCATTAATCAAACCTAAATATAATAGTTTTTCAGGAATTCTGTGATGGGCATAATTCCTTTAACAAGAAACTTGGGCTGATTTTTAATGTATTTGATTAGATCATGAGAGGGTTTTTCCATAAGGTTTGGCTAATATTTTTGTTAAAGCTTCATTAGAAATTTTTGCAGTGGCTATAAAGGGAATGACTTGAGGAGAAATGGATTAAATGATGGCAATAAAATCTAATTGATCTTGTCCTTGTTAAGTTATGTGATTGTTTTGGTTGGAAGGTTTAAAACCATCCAATCCTTTGTCTTTCCTTTTTTTTGTGATTAAACATGATTATTTATTAATATTTTAGTTTTTCATATTTTCAACTTTGTCCAATTTTTTTTTCATCAGTTAAGTATATGAATACTTAAAATTCAAGTGTTCATATGGACTATGCTACTCTAAAAAGTGTTGAAATTGGTTCATATTCTTAATTTTCTAAAACTGGCAATACCCATTTGAAAGTGTTCTCAATAAATTTCTAACTAAGGCACATTAATTGTTTTACAAAATTTCTCTAACGCATATATTATACATTTACAGTGTTTATTCACACTAATTATGGAAAACCAAAAAATGGTTCAACAATATTCGAAGTTACATTTAATGGAATAAGTTTAGATGAATGATTTCTTCTAATCCTTTTACTTCATCCTATTTAAAACCATTGCATTAAATTTGATTGTTTAAGGAGCATTAAAGTTTTGCAGTAACAAAATAGGTGGCAGCATTTTCATAAGCATTAAAATTTTGCAGTAAAAAAATAGGTGGCAAAGAGGTTCATTTCTAAAACACCTTCAATATATCTTTTGTGCGATCTTGTTAGTATATCATTTAGTTAGTAATTTGCTTGATCACTTTACCTGCTAATTTTTCCGTTGCCATGAATTATTATATTTGTTTGACCGGAAGATTTATTTTCCTAACTAGAATTATCATATTTGTTATGATCAATACATGCAGGTTTGCTATGGACACACCAAATTCTGATCCTTTTCAACATTGTAAAGTAATAAGTAGGGACAATTCAAATGAACAAGATCATTATGATGATGAGGATAGGGGAAAAGAATATTGTGAAGTTGTAAGTAGAGCGGAATCAAGTTAAGATGAAGTCCTTGAAGATGAAAATGTTGACGATATAGTTTCTGAAGATGTGAGACTTGATGTTCAGTATGGTCTAACTGAATTCTTAGTACTTGTTCTAGATAAGCATGAACTAGTTGAAATTAATTCTTCGGACTGTGGGAGTCCGTTAGAGATTGATGAATATCCTAGTAAAGAGGAGCCTGGTAAACCTTTGCAAAGACCAAGTAGAAGCAATAAACATCAGCTAATTGATGTAGAAGCACAATGGTCTTTGGGAATGAAATTTGCGATTGTAAAAGAGTTTAAAGATGCTGTTGTTGAATACGCAGTTAAAACATGATACAATGTGAGGTGGAAGAAGAGTGAAAGTAAACGAATGAGGGTGGGATGTATCGAGAATTGTCCATGGGAGTTGTATGTTAGATATGATAAATGGTTTCTGCTAAGTTCTTGATGAAGCATTTTAGGGACAGAATTCTTAAAAAGCCTAGTACATCAACGGCTAAAATGGTTGAAGAATGTAGAGAGAAACTGAATATATTTGTGAACTCCGGTATATGTAGAGTAGTAAAAAGGAGACTTAGGAAGGAGAGAGTTAAAGACTATGTGAATGAATATGCCAAACTACAAGGATATATTCATGAATTGAAACTCAGTAATCTTGATTCTACAGTGGAGATGCAACTGATAAGGAACCAAGAAACTTCATTGTTACAGGTTAGTTTGAATCAACTTATGCTTTAATACATAATGTTAATGAATGAAAAACTTATTTCATATGTTATATATTTGTTACAGTTCAAACGATTATACATTTGTTTTGAGGTCATGAAAAGAGGATGGAGGCATTTGAGACCAATATTCGGTCTCGATGGTTGCTTCTTAAAGGCAGAGTTCCAAAGGCAACTGCTAATTGTCGTGAGAAGTGATGAAGATGGAGGGATGTATCCCCTAGTTTGCATGTTTTTGGTTTCTATATTTTTTTCAATATTTTAATTAAGAAAACAAAGATATTGAAGGAGGAAAAGACCTAGAAAAATTAAGGTCGTGTTTGGTATTCTTTTGGTTTTTGTATTTTTAAACATAGAAATTGAAAAAATAATAAAGAAATCAAGAAAAATAACACTCTAATATATTACAGAAACAACAAAAAAATATACACAAAAACTAATATAAACACATAAAATTAAAATTAAAAATTAAAACTAATAATAATACCAAACATCTTCTAAATTTATATTTTTAACCAAATCTTTTTTATAAATATATGAATGGTAGTAATATTGTTAGCTATGGCCTTTGCCTCTTCAAAAGATTCAGTAAAGCATCATGCAATGGTTTATAATAATTGTAATTACTCTTCATGCTTGATAGCCGTTGCCTTCCCTAATAATTAATCCATAGAAGCTTTATCTGCAGAGAATCTTAAAAAGCTTCTCCTCTACTAAGGTTTTTAAATGCTTATTAAACTCCTTTAATTATGATGCATATCACAAATGAGAACAAATGAGAATACTCTTATTATGAGTATACTTTTGTTAGATTACAAGGCTTAATTTAATATGATAAACTAAAACAATCATTTTTTGTTGCTATCTTTGATTTGAAGTATCCAAGTAAGAATTCCCATGTATCAGAAAAGGTCAAATGTCCAGAACTCTTATAATAAGATATAAAAAATATTTGGTAAGTCTTCATAAAGGTCTTTATTCCTTTTTTAAATATATTTCTTCCATCACCAAACGAAGTTTATCACTGGGTCAGGTGAAATTTTTGAAAATACTGTTTTCTGTTTTTTTTTTCAACGTAAGACCAACCAAAAGTCTTTCGTGGATAGTTATCAACCAGGCTATTTGTACAACACTTCGTTAATTGTCGCTCAAAATTGTCATTTTTCCTTCAAATTATTATTTATTTATTTAAATTATTTTCACAATATTATCAAAATAAGAAATTTTAATTTATATCATAGGTATTCAAAATTATAACGTGTTAAATAAATATTCAAGTGATAACTTGTAAATTATTGTATTTTTACTATATCACCTAATAAATTAATATTTAAAATTAAAAAATTTATTTAGAGATACAAAATTGTAAGACCTAAAATACCCAAGTACTCACAGGAAAGTTGATACAACTGAACGACTCTTGACTTGAACTAACCCTGCCAGAGCACAGGACGTGACAGGCCGGGCCTGCCAGGCGTTATATGATGGACAACCTCCTGGAAAGCTCCACTTGATGGGTACCGCATGCCAAAACCAAACCAAACCAAACCAAACCAACTTGCGTCTATGAAAGTAGCAACCTCGAAGTTGCCCAAATAGCCCAGTAGACGGCTATCTTGAATTTTCAACGTCTTTTGTCTTTATCTTTTATCAGCTCATCGTCCCTGAAGTCCAACATTGCCGTGTCTAACTCTAACTAGCAATAATAAAAACGCAACAGCCGATGTTGATTGTTGACTGCATTCAGACATATAAGCAATCTCTCACAACTTAATAAGCTTTAAGAAAGTGAACATGGGCACGAAGACCCCCTTCTTGATCTCTTACCCTCTGTCGTCTATCATCTTCTTCTTTACCATTTCTGTAATCTATCCAGTCTCAGTTGCTTCTTCATGCCCCATAAATTTCACCTATGTACAGACAGTCCCATGGGACACATCATTGTGTAGCTCAGATGAGGGAGGACATTGTTGCCTGACTCTTCTCAGCCTCATTGGCATGGGACTCGGCCAACATCTCAGAGAGACTTCCATGTTCCAGCTGCCTAACGTCACTGTTTCAAGTGCTTGCCTGTCTGATTTCCAGAAAAAGCTCGCTGCGTTGTCCATAGACCCAGCTTTAGTCCCTCGGTGTTTTAACAGCTCCCAGTTTGTCTCTAACAAAACTAGTTGTGGGGGGATAGTTAGTACAAGGGATTGGGTTGAAAAGGTCGGTCCAATGACCCCATTAGACACATCCTGCAAAGGTGATGTGTCTGGACTAACTAGCTGTAGCTCTTGTCTTGACGCCGGCTTGAAGGTGAATTCCATAAAGACAAAATATTAATTGTTTGAAATAAATATATCTATAAATGATGACATAATTATATATCTTTAAAATTCTAA
>JAOXYD010000002.1:5963079-5973376 GCA_028565735.1 Pinacopodium congolense
AAGAAGAGGTAATACAAAAGTGTGTAAACTATAAAAACGAGTCAAAGTGGATTGTCCTACACTAGCACTTCCATATTAAATTGTAATCGACGGTTTTCAAATCGTAACTTAAATCGTAAACTGACGAGTAGGTTAAAGTTTATAAATTTTTATAAATTATAACTGATGATTTTATAACTGTAACCGGTGATTTATTAACTGTGATCGATCTGAGCTAGTCCTTGTATTAAATTTATGAATAGGTTCTTCTACCTTTTAAGCCCGTGAACACGCTCTTGGGATAATGCAAAAAGCTTTCCACATTTAGCATGTTGTTGCTCCTCATGACATTCACAAGGTCCCACATGTTATGATAGCCTTAATTACGTTGGCCAAAGACTCTACGATATGGCCTGCCACTATGGTTATAATGTCGTTGCTTCTCAGCCTACTGGAAGCATCGATATGCCACCATTCCGGCTGTTACAAGCCATTACTTTCTCTTTAAAAGATTAATTTGAACGAGTGTACAACATCTATATTTATAAGTTTTAAGATCGTGTTTTCCTCTTTTAAAGTGATCCGTGTAACATTCCTACTCAATTTTGTGACGGTCTTGTCATAAATGACTCATTGACACATGATGATTAGTGTGAGGTTAAATAGAATTAAAGATTGATTTTTTTACCACTTTATTACGTTACTATTACCCTTTTCTCAAAAAATTAATCTTAAAGGAGTGTGCAATACTTATGCTTTATAAGTTCTAAGGCCATTCATTGTTTATTTGATATAGGATTAATGTAACTTCCCTCCTTTAGATCACTCTGCTTAACTCAGCATTCTCAAATCTCTCAAAGACATCTTCAACTATTTGTATTCAGTCTTAACCCACTTTGGGCGAGGACGTTGTGAAGCGTTTCCACCGAAGAGGACATCAAGTATTTCAGGCCTTTATTATTGTATATGCTCCTTATAAGTGGTAACATTTAAATATTTGGTAGAAGTGTATGGTTCTCATACCATATTAGCATAAAAGAATAAGATTGAAGGAATAATCGCATTTCTATGTTGTATGTATTGTTATGTAAGATTTACCATCTATTTATACACGTTAGTATACAATCAAGGTGAATCTCTCAACATAATCATAATCAAAATCAATTTATATGGTAATCACCTAAAATCATGTAATCTCTTAATATAAAGCTAACAAGTTCAACGGTCCCAATTATTACCGGTAGGATGTGTGTAAACTTTCTTGCAGAGAAAGATGTGCTTGACAGCCTTAAAGCTCATAAGAAATGATACCATTTATATTATTCTGGAATACTTCAAATAGCCTCAATCAAGATAATTTTAAACATTAATAATGTCTGTGTATGCATTATGTTGTTATTGGCACGTTAGTACATCCCAAGTGGGATGATTATTCCGCCTTCCATTTTTTGTTTATTGCAGCTCACTTTCCAGTATCCTCGCAAGAAGACATTACTGTAAATCTCTTCAAACTACGACTTGCAATAATCCAGATCCTAACTTTATCCACTTTAGTTCATTCTTATGCGAAATTTCCATTTCGTGATGAACAAGGATTGATAATATAAGGACACATTTAAGAATTTGGTGACATGACATGTTGTTGCCTGAGCATAAGTTGCCACTTGATAGTAACTATTGCTGTTTGTATCTCTGGGCTAGTTTCACATAATGTTATCGTTCTGGTAGGGAAGTAGGTCAGATAGAACCATTTTGCATATCAATATTCCTTACGGGTCCCTTGAACCATCTCCGAGCATCCAGAAACCACCAAAGCATTATGGATATCAAACAAACACCAAGTGCCACAGGTGCATAGTTGAAAGTTTTCCAGCGGATGGGATAGACTGTTGGCAGCAGGAAGGTTGAACATGTATAGCATATCCACAAGAAGGCTACCAAGCAAATTGGCCTCCTTGCTTTGCCCAAATAAAAGGGCCCTGGGGTGAAGTCCTTCTCTGCCATGACCAGCCGTGCGAATATGGGCACTGCATAGCCCCCAACCCACCCTATAGTACTTATGGATATAATGGCAGTGAAGACTTCATCAAGCTTCAAGATGGGTAGCCCAAGAAGAATGGAGATTGATGCACAAAGCCACACAGCATTTATCGGAACCTTGTACTTTGGGTGAATTCTCCTCCAGATATGTGAAAAAGGTATTCCTTTGTCCCTTGATAGAGCATAAATCTTGAAGGAACAAGCAAATTATATACCAAGTTATGCATTACCATTAATGAATTAGACAGTTTTCTGTCAAGCCAAAAATAAGGGACAAAAATAGAGATCCAATTTCTCTCACCACTCTAGCAGCACAACTGGTCACTGAGAGTCCACAAAAGAAGAAGGACCCAGAAATGATGCAGAGGAAAAGCACCGCTCCAGCTGAGCTATGGTACCTTCCATGGAAGGCATCATAAATTATCTGAGCAGGAACAAGTGCACCTCCAGTTTCATTGTTCTCATCATATAAGTAGTTGAAGTCCTGCATTGAAACCAAACTCTCAGGTCAGCTTGTGATGAGACCCACTTTCTAAAACCTGAAAACCGGAAAGGAAACACACTGAAACAACACATTCCTTGATACTGAAAGTGAGAGCCAAGTTATATGCCCATCCAAACACACAGATGATTCCAATACTCGAGAGAATAGCCATAGGACCAGTCTTATCAGAGCTTTTTGTTTCCTCAGTAATATGAGCTGCTGCGTCATAGCCATAGAGACAGTAGCTGCTCAGAAGTACAGCCATTATAACAGCATAAGGTTTGCTGCTGATTCCAGTTGAATCAGGTGCCATTTCGAAGTGAGTGAAAACGTAGGAAGCAGATTGCGCTGGTCTTGCTACCAACGGAAGCATTATAATCACGACTAGGCCCCCAATCACCTGCATTGTTGTGTTAAGGAGGTGAATTGCTGAAATGAATATATTTACAATTCCAACCAGAAATGGACGTAAAAGAATCAAGTGTAAGAAAGTAAACCTGCCACCAAATGGAGATAATGTCAAGGAAAGCGATGACTTGTAAAGCGAAAGTGTTGAGAACTGCCCATATGAGGTTGAAGCCGATATACATGCACAAGAATACACCTCTTGACGCAAAGTAACCTCCACCCTTATTTGTTCCTGTTGCTAAAAGTATTATCATCTGCAGTGCTTGTGATCCTGAATATGCCTGTCGACGTAATTAGACCCTGTAACTTATTTCGAATGATGAAAACAAAGTGTAAAATATGGTACCTGAGCACCAATCCCAGACACGAGGCCTATGGTCTCAAGCCATGCACAGCACCAAGATGCAAAAGGCCCCCATCTTGGACCCGCCAAATGAGCAGCCCAGAAATAAAGTGAGCCTGTGGTCTATATAATATGAAAATGTCTTGCATCAGTATCTTTCTCTTCAAATTTAATTTAAAATTATATCTAAATTAAATTTTGAAACACTAGATACACGAGTGTTCAAATTTATTTTTAGATATTTAATTACATTCATATATTGATTATATAATTAAATAAGATTCATGTACGATTTATACTTAAATTTTAAAAGTAATTTTTTATACTTATAAATATCTCTTTATACTTGAGTCAAAATCAATTAAGTGAAATACAATCTTTTTCTCTTAAATATTTCTCCCTTCTCTAAATCTTCCTCTCATCTTAATAAAGTAGCATGAGAGTGTTGTTCTTTGAGAAATGACAAATAATAATGAAGTATAGTCATTTCCATTTCCTCACCTCATAGAAGAAAATTATAAGATATGACATTTTCACATGAAAGTCGTATTTGGCTTATAAGATGTTTAAAAGATTGCAAATAAAAATTTTATACAATCTCAAAGTAAAACCAACTTGTCTCAAACTAAGAAAGCTAATTTGACAAAGATGAAGAATGCTTTGACATGGTAAAAGAAAAAAGATTAACAAGTCCTCACCTTCATCCATCAATATTTAGATGATTCAATAATTGAGAAGGTAACTGATGCAACTACTATGAAGGAAGAATAAGATATTTTGCAAAGTTCATTTCAAGGAACAAATAAGGTGAAAAAGGTTCATCTCCAATCATTGGATGGTGATTTTGAATCTTTGTGCATAAAGGAATCCGATTCAATCTTAGATTACCATTTATGAGTAAAGGCCCTTGTGAAAAAAATGAAGATATCTAGAGATAAATTTGAAGATGTTTGAGTGATAAAAAAGATTCTTCGTTCCTTAACTCAAAAGTTTGATTATTTAATTTATGTTATTGAAGTGTCCAAAATCTAAACTCTTTGACACTTGAATAATTAGAGAGCTTTTTGTAAGTCCAAGAAAACAAGATAAAGAAGAGGTAAGATGAATCTTTGGAGTAAGCACTTAAAGTAAAGGTTTTATTAAAAGATAATGATGGAAAAAGTAGTCAAAGAGGAAGAAGACGAGGATATGGTTAAGGTTGAGGTCAAGGTCAAAGAGGAAGAAGTAAAGGAGATTATAACAATATCAACAATGATAATAAGAACAATCACTCATACAAGAGTCAAGGAAAATCAAAAGGAAGAGGAAGACGAGGTTATAATCCTAAACAAAATGAGAGGATGTATGATAAGTCTAATGTTAGGTGCTACAATTGTCATAAATTTGGGTATTATTCTAGGGAATATTATGTTACATCTAATTATGTTGAGGAAAAAGTTAATATTATTGATGAAAAATAAGGAGTCGAAGAATCCACTTTGTTGTTAGCATATAAAGATGATGCAAGAAAGAATCAAAGTTCATGATTCTTGGATAACGTAGTAAGCAATCATATGTGTAGAGATAAGGGTAATTGAATCACTTCAACTTGTTCGTTTCAATGTGTGTGGACTAATTAAGCAATTATCATTGTGTAAAAATAGATACTTCTTACTTTTCATTGATGGCTATAGTAGAAAAACCTGAGTCTATTTTCTAAAGTAAAAATTAGAAGCATTTGTAACTTCTAAGAAGTTTAAGTCCCTTGTAGAGAATAAAAATGATTATATAATTAAAGCTTTAATGTCCAATAAGGAGACAAGTTCACATCTAAGGAGTTTTATGATTTTTGTGAGTTACATGAAATTAATTATCCTCTAATATTCCCAAAATCGTCCCAACAAAATGGAGTAACTGAGATTAAGAATAAAACTATTCTTAACATGGCTTGACGTATATTGAAAGTTAAAAATATGCTTAAAATTTTTTTTGGTAAAAGCTACTTTTTACTTAGTCTATTTGTCAAATTAGTCTCCTATGAGAAATGTTAAAGGCCAAACATCACAACATGTGTAGAATGGATTAAAGCCTAGTGTTGCTCATTTATAAATTTTTAGAAGCATTATTTATGCTCATGTATTGTAACAAAAAAGATCCAAACTAGATAATCACAGTGTTAAACATGTATTCATTAGCTATAAGAAGAATTTCAAAGGCTACTGATTATACAATCCAAGTAATAGAAGAATTGTTATAAATAGTGATGTTGAATTTAATTAAATAAGTAACATAGGATTGAGAGACATAAAAAAAGCATTTATGATTTTTTTCCTATACTTTGAAGATGAGGAGTAAGAAACAAAAAATTTTAAAAAAAACAACTCCACCTCCTTCTCCTAATATATCTCATTCCCCTTCTTTGTCAATTCATGGACAAAGTTCAAGTGATAGGGCATGAAAAATGAAGAATATTTATGATATCTATGAAAAAACAAAAGAAATCATTGATTTTAATATGAGTAATTTTGTTGTCATCTTATGGAGAGTGGGCCTTAAAATTTAAAGGAGGTTGTAAAAGACAAGAGAAGTTATGGAAGAAGAAATTATCAACTTTTCCTGAAAGTTATGAAGCTATTAGAGTCAAATGGGTTTACAAGATTAAAAAGAATACAAATAAAGATGTAAAGAAATACAAAGTAAGATTCGTTACTAAAGGTTATAAGCAAAAGCATGGAGTGGATTATGATGAAGTGTTTGCACCTCTTACTTGTATGGAGATGATTAATTTGCCGATCTCTTTAACAACTCAAAAAAAGTGGAAGATCTATCAACTTGATGAAGAGTCAGCCTTTCTAAACTGTGATTTTCATGAAGATGTCTTTATTGAACAACCAATTAGCCTTATAATAACAAATCATGAAGACAAAGTCTTAATATTGAAAAAGGCATTATATGGGTTAAAATAAGCACCAAAAGCATGAAATACTCATATCGACAAGTATTTCTAAGATAATGTGTTTGATTTGCTTCATGAATATACTCTTGACAGTCAATCATATGTAAATGAAAGTATTCTACCCATTTGTCTTGATGTAGATAATTTTTTTCATTGATAATAACTCAAGATTGTTTCAAGAATTCAAAACAACTATGACATTGAAGTTTGAGATGACATACATAGGACTAATGTTATACTATTTGAGTTTGAAGGTAAAACAAATGAAAGATGAAATTTTTATTTCACAAAGAGGTCATGAAAAAAATTACGAAGAAGTTATAAAATGTTTGATTGTAATCCAGCAAATATACATATGGAATGTGGAGTCAAACTAATAAAGTTTGATGATAGAGATAAAGAAGATTCCACTGTATTAAAAGCCTTTTTAGATGCTTAAGATACTTGACATATACAAAACTATATATTCTCTTTGCTGTTGGGGTAACAAATTATTTTATGAAAGTACCTACTTGTACTTATAGAAAGCAACTAAAAGAATTTTTTGTTATATCAAAGATACAATTGATTATAAATTACTTTATACATCATCTATTGATTTCAAGTTTGTTGGATTTTATGATAATGATCTTGCAGGAGATATTGATAATAAAAAAAGTACAACTAGTTTCATGTTTTTTTATGGATGATTATGCTATTACATGGAATTCAAAGAAGTAATTTATTAGGACTTTATCAAGTTGTGAATCTAAATATGTAGCTACAATTTCATGTACCTGTCACTTGTATGTAGCTTAGAAGACTATTAAAGGAACTTCACTTGCTACAAAAAAAAATTGAAATATGCATTAATATCATGTTTGTACAAGCAATGGCCAAGAACTCAGTTTTTCACGATCGGAATAAATATATAAATACGAGGTATCATTTTATTAGAGAATATATTGCAAAGGACAAAGTGGAGCTTAAGCATGTGAAGAATAATGATTGAGTTGCAGATATTTTTATGTATCACTTAAATTTACAGTTTTTCAACACTTGAGAATAATAGTTAAAGTATAGGAGAAAGTTTCAAATTAAAAAAGAATATTAAAAGTTAATTGAAAATTATATCTAAATTAAATTGTTAAAGTCTAAATACGTAGGTTCAAATTCATTATAAACGTTTATTTATGTTCATATATTAATTATACAATTAAATATAATTTAATACTTTTTAATACGTTTTGGCATCGAACGAGTCAAATTGTTGTTGGGTAGATGAACAAAGCTAACAGTCAAACAAATATAAAGTTCATCAAAAGATAACCAAAGAGAAGACAAATAATCTTCTTTTTATTCTGCATATAGAAGAAATGAGGAAGAGCCAACAGAGAAGGAAGAAGCGTACAGGAAAAGAGGAGCAAATTTCAGCCATGGCAATCCCAACAAACCAGGTGAAAAATGTAACCACAACCCATCCCCATATCAACGGAGCAGGTCCAGCGTAAAGCAAGCTGGATCCATAAAGAGGCGTCCCTGTAAACACTGCCATACATGAAAACGTAATGCCAAGCGTCTTGAAAAATGTCTGCAACACAAAAAAGTCTACCGATCAACTTATGGAAAGCTATTTGGAGCCCTGATATGTCTCCCACATTAAACATTGTTGAGTTTCCTGCTCAGAACGAGTCTCATACTCGACTTGTATAAAGAACATGTATAGAACAAAAGTGATCAGGTCATCAGAAAACCAATTAAGTTGACTAACCATTTCTCGTCTGAGTTCCTGCTTGTATCCAAGCTCGTTAAGACGTTTCTCCCCTGAATCAATTTCCAAAGCTTCCTGGTATGCTTGTGCTGACCCCATGGTCACTCAAAACTAAATCTTCCTAAACAACAATAAATCTAAGATGGTGCAGTGAAAATATCCAAACTAGCTGCAGTACTGCTGCTATATATGAATATTCTTTCAAAGCTCTTCTCACAGTGAATAGTATATGCTAAGTGTTGATTCAGTCATCGTTAGAAGTCAATCTCCAGCGCCAGAAATATGATATTTTGTAATCAGACAATCATATTATAGTCGTCCGAGTCTACTTGCACTATGTTACGAGGTTCCCCACTTGTGGATGTTAATTAAGGACTTTTGCCTTTTTTTTTTAATAAATAAAAAATAAAATAATTTTATCAAATTTAATAATTTTAATAATTTTAATATATACATTTTTATATTAAAAAAATTAAAAAATCAACATCCGAACCCAATTGAGACAGCTACATGGGATTTCATTTACCCATTGAATGATCAACTCACTTTTGAATCTTTCCTAATTCCTCTTGTCTTTATCTAATAAAGAAAGTCCAACTGACAGCATATCCTAAGCTCCAAAGTCTGAATCTGTAATAGTTTAAAACTAACTTTCGGAGTTTGGTCTTTTAAATAGCCGCCAGAGTTGTAAATAAGGCTATACAGTTTTAATTTTCAATTTTTAATTTTTTAAATATAAAATTATAAAAATATAACAAAATTTTAAAATAATAAATAAATATAATATAAAAATTAAAAAATATATAAAATTAATACAAACACACAAAAATTATAATTAAAAATTAAAATCAACAACAAAATTAAACATTCTTAAATTTCAAACTTTATTAAACTTTTTCTATTTTACCAATTCCGACTTGCTCTGGCCAACGAGTGTTCAAATGCTGACGTTTTTACTTTCTTCTTTTACACGGTTTTTAAAGACAACGAAGAAAAGGTGTAGGTGGATTGGAAGAGTTTGATGAATAGTTAAATAGCAAGTGGAAGACGCAATTGCCGATTGGCGGTATCTTTGATAGCGATCCCGTTCCATTTTTGTAACCTTCTTTCATACTAATCCCTCTGCGTTAATTCTCAAGACAAGCTCACGCAACTCAACACCCTGTAATCATAGTGGCCGAATCATGGCATAGTTTAATAACGGAATTGTTTAGAGAACATATCTTTCATTGACCCGTCAAGTCCGTAGGCAATAGCATGATCTCCATTTTCTCCGGCTTGGACTTTGGACAGGTGAGTTGCAGCTGGACCTACGATTCATGAAGGACCACGTCTCTCCACTAAGACATCTCCTAAATAATACGGAAGAAGCAGGAGGTCTTGACCTTTTTATCAATTAAATTATGGGTAAAACATTTTTAACTTATTAAAAAATATTTTTACTATTTAAAATTACTTAAGATAAATATTTTTACTATTTTAAGTTACTTAAGATATTTTATAGTATTGAAAATTTTAAATTTTAAATTTAATAAATTATTTTAATATGTAAAATCTTAATATTATAAAATATTTTTATATGATATTTATTAAAATGACTAAAAATAGAAAAAGTTCATATTTTTATCGTTAAAGTAACAGGTTCAATCATGTATCTTTAAGTTAGTTTTATTAAAATACTAAGGAATTGTTTCCTTAACTTCATAAAGACAACTTAAGAATTTGTTTTTAGGAAAAAAAATTATATTAACTCTAGTAGTTCTATCTATATTTAGATTAGATTATAATATTTTAGAACATTGAAAAAGAACTTTAATATTTTATAAATATTTTAAAAGAATTTTAACGTTTTAAAAATGTTCAAAAAACCACCTTATAATAGAAATTAAATTAAAATTTTTTAAGCACTTTTAAAACGTTAGAGTTTTTATTAACACTTTTAAAATATTAAAGTCTGACCTGAATATTCTAAAATATTAGAGTTTGACATGAATATTAGTAAAAATATTAACGTTAGAATGATACTTTTTGCCTTATTTTTAAGTACTTCTAAAATATGGTTATGATTTATATAAGCTTTTGGATTGAATCAAGTTGTTAATAAAGAAGAAATTATTAATTAGATTGAATTATTGCTAATTATAGAATACAATTTTCATGTGAAAATGGAATAAATACAAAAATAGGGAGTTATAGAGAGATCAGACTGCGTTTACCTTAAGGCTATGTTTGGTAAAGCTTTGGTTTTTAGTTTTGGTTTCTTATTTTTCTAAATACATAAGAAAAAAAACATCATAGAAATCTAAAAAAATAGCACACTAATACAGCATAAAAATCGAAAAAAAACAGTACAAAAAT